>JAULKM010024615.1:0-14000 GCA_032355605.1 Rubia tinctorum
TCAGGGTTATATTTGCACTAAAAATTAACTCGAGGGTATATCTGCACTTTCCTCATTATACAGGGGTATATTTGTATGAAAAGCTGAATTTTGGTGTTATTCTGGAAACATGAATTTGGTTTATTAAATGTAGGCCCTAGGATCATCTTATTTGAAGGGTTAGGATTTGGTCTCATATAAGCAGATCGTCTCACATAAGATGGGTTGTCTCACCTGATCCCAATTATATATATATATATGTGTGTGTGTGTGTGTGTGTGTGCGCTTACGTGTAATCCTTTATGCATGAACACTTAGGAAATTTCCCCTTTTTCATTAAGATCTCTCGTACCACTATCTGCTTAGTTGTAGTAAAGAACGTAATTAGGGTTATAAATTGAACATTTCATAGTTACCGCGATAACCTCCCATTTTTCATCAGGTAGCACTATGCCCAAGGGTGTTATGTTGAAGGCTAGGAAAATCTACCGGTGTCAAAAACTACACATTCTCGGCCTCTTTTCCATGATTCTCTATTAAAATTTCCCAACAAAACTCTGGAAAGGTTTTCACATTGATAATTTCTTGTTACTCAGTTATTTCCATCTTCTAAAGCAATATTTCAGCCAGAGAAATCTTAACCCAATTTTTTTGCTTATTTTTTATAAGCTTATTTCCACTCACATTCAATTACTTCATCCCGGGTTTAAGGTTCCTACAGTCCTCCAGTGCAATGGTGTGGGTTTAAAGGTGTCTTATTCTTCAAACAGAGCAAGCAAGGCATTGAACCCAAAGGTTGGGCAAAATTCCTGGAAGAGAATCAACTGAATATGAGAGACACTTACTCTTATGAGATTTTGGAGTCCTGAAATTGCAATATCCTATTCAAAGCCATCCTACTGAGCCGAAACCTATCACCAGATCCCCTAGATCTTGATTTACGACTTCACGATTCACTAAAAACAAATTTTAGTTTGCTACATTTGGAAATTTGTTTGGAAGTAAAATTTATATACACATGGTTGTTAAAATTTTAATTTGCTACAATTGAAGTTTTCTAAATATTTTTTTTCTACATTTGAAGTATGATTGAACTGATTGATTTTGTCAAAAAATGGGTGAATTAGGGCAAAATGATAGTGTCTAGAAATATTTTTATACCTTTCCAACCGACATCACACATTTTTGTTCTCTCCATCGGCTATGGCAAAATCAAGTCAACATATCACCAATATTAGTGACATAAAAAAGCATTGCCATCAAGGTTGTTATCAAACATGTTTCAATTAAGACAAAGTGATGGTGAAATCAGATGCACGAGTCGCCTCCTTAGTTATTGACATCAAACTAACCAACGTAGCCAAAATTTCAGTTCCAGTGTCAATCAAAATCAGATAGTTTACCGACGTCGAAGACAAGGATGACTTTATGGAATTGAACACATAAGACAACGATTTGACATCCATTACGTCTCGGTTTCACCGATCTTAACCAACATGATACCGATATCGAGAGTTTAGTGTCATTTACCTCAATTCTCATGAAACTAAGGTAATAGGCTAACTTTTGGCCTTAGTTTCCGAAAAGCCGAGGAGAAAACTATTTTTTACTCTGTTAAATAACCGAGGTTAGAGAACATTTTACCTCAGTTTTCAGCCCATTTTGTTGAAACCTAGTAAACGATGTGAAATTAAAAGTGTATTTTCTTGTAGTATTTCAACAGGATGAAATATTTTTTTTTGGTGAGAACACAATTTCTTGGCTTTTAAGAACAAATAAGATTCTTCTAATCTTTTTACCTTTTTCTCTAGTCATAATTAGTGTATATTTTTCCTTATAAAGTTTGGGTTTACTTTTGAACGATGTTTTTTATTAATCCAAGTTTATCATCCGCCCCTTAGTAAATAATTAATATACGTAGCATGAAAAATAAATACGTGAAATGAATTATCAAAATATAGTAAAAATACTTAAATGTTTTTACTTGAATGAGTATTAAACACACCTTAAATTATTCCACACCGTCTTGTACGCGATTGTGTGGTTATGTTTGAAATTAATCAAACTATGTTGATTCTCCAAGTCACTGTGCATGCATTGTGCAAGTTCTGTGCACATATTTCTTTTCTAAAATGATCACACAATAAATTTTTTATCCACACAGATTTGTTCTTTCCCCGCACATTTCCTACACCAAAGAAAAAAATTGTCCAATTTCCCAAGAGAATGGCCATTAGGTATTGGTTAAGCATTGATTTCCCACAAGACGGGGATAAGGCTGTTGAGGTTTTTTTTTGCAATAGCTTGTGCCAAAATATCATATTTAATTATCCAACATATTAATATTGGCTTTCATAAGGAAAAAACTTCATACCAGGGTAGGAACGACCGATCCATTCTATATATTTAGCATTAATTGAGATAAGAGTAAGGGAACTCTTTTAACAAAGGTAACATTTTAGTAGATTCAGCCAGACCTTTTGTTGTTATATCATCATAGAATTCAAGTTAAAGCACTGAAACCCCCATGATCTTAAGGCAATAAGTTTCATAAAAGAATCCAATCTAAAACCGGAAATACTAATATCAAGCATATTCACATATTAGTACTGGAATCTCTAAGCAATATAAGACTCAAATTTACAAAAAAAACATATGCAAGATTGGTACATATGCACATATGCAAGAGCTTCTAGTATTTGACGCACAACTAGATGATAAGAAGATAACTAATATATAATTCGTGCCAATATTAAGTATCTGCGGAGGTGGGAAAATCATGGTTAAAACGGAAATATAAGTTTTATGTGATTCGAAATATTTGGAAAATCATGGTGGCAACTGAACTGCCTGGTTTGGTAAAACAAAACCGAGCTGCTCCCGTTATTTTCCTCATCTCATAAGCCTTGACATCACTGATAGTTTTGCTTCTGTGCTGTTGGCCTTGTTGGTTTATCAGTGTGCCAGATCCAAAGCCAAAAAGCGATGGAAATAGTCTTGTTCTTGTAGAGACTGCAAGATATGGTGCTAGCCCAAAGGTTTGTATCAGTTTGCTCTAACTCTGAGGGAGATTTGAGTACAATCCTATCCGATGTTCCTCAAGTAGTGCCAATTTTATCTAAGGTTCATTTGGTGCAGACGAAACAACAAGAATGCTTTTGCTCCCAGTCTCACAATATTGCATAATCATGGATCATGTACAAGTCTTGCATTTCCATCCTAGATCACATTACAGCACAATGGAAGTTAGAAAATACTTACAACGATGATCTCATGGTGCAGTACAAGGTATGTAAATATTGGTTTCAATATTCTTACTTAACTCTTGTTAAATGTTTGAAATAAATAACACTAGATTTATTCTCCAAGTCATCGTGCATGTGTTGTGCATATATTTATTTTCTAGAATGATCGCAAAATACAATTTTAGATCCTTACAAATTTGTTCCATCCATACGATATTCCTATTCAAAAGTAAAACTTTATCTGATTTCCCATAAGAATGGCGATCACCAATTAGATCTTGGTTACGCATATGATTTCCCATAAGATGGAGATAACAAAGTTCATATATGATTTATGCTATAGTTAGTGCCCCACTATCATATTTCTTTAGCCAACATCTTAATTGTCTTGCATAAGGAAACAAACTTCAAGGCAGGACAATAATTGTCAACCCCTTCTATAAATTTATAATTAATTAAGATAAGAGCAAGGTGCAATTTTCCAAAATAAGTAAACTTTAATTTTTTTCATTTACTCCCTTTTTAGAACCTTTTTAGTGATATCATCACAAAAATCTAGTGAAAGACACTGAGGCCCCCTCGATGTTCCAGCAATAAGTTTCAGAAGCGAATCTGACCCAAAACCGGAAAGGCTAATAACCAGAAGTGTGTCATGGCTACGATTCACTGCATGATGGCGCATGATTTAAAAGTAAAAAAAGCAACTCTAATTATGAGATATGTGAATATTCCACAAAATGGAAGGGTTCTTACACACTTCAAACAGTGATGCATACTTTCTATACACTCTGAAGTATTTCCTCTGCACACAGCCTCTGCAGTACTTTCTTGGTTATGTCCCTAACAACTTTACCCATGGCGGAGGCATAGGGGACAGTGTGAAAGAGGAGGGCTTGGATTTGGGCTTCTTTCGCCTTCTCGCCATTTTAAATGTCTAAGGCTTTAGTAGGTTGAACTTAGGAGTTATAAATCAACATGTGGATTAATTACATAACAATTAATTATATATTAAATCTTGGGAAATATATAGATCGATGATTTATTAATATACATTTGAATGTATTTACATCAACGTGCATGCTCATGCATATACACATATTCATGAGTATGTGCGTGCGAGTTTGTGCATATATTTTTTTATTTTCTAAAGTGCATATTTAATGATTAATTGAATAAAAAGTTATTTCGGTCCATAAATTGATAACTATTTTATAATCATATTTTCATATTGGTATTGGAATCTTGAAGCGATATAAGACTCAAGTTTTACATAAAACATATGCAAGATTGGTACATTGTCATATCAAAAGGCTACAATTGATAGCCACTCCAAAGAGCTTCTGGTGTTTGAAGCATGACTAGAATGTAAAAAGATAAACAACATATAATTCGTGCTAATATTAAGTATCTGTGGAAGTGGGAAAATCATGGTTGCAACTGAAATATAAGTTTTATGCGATTTGAGATATTCGGTAAAGCATGGTTGCAACTGAATTGCCTTGTTTGGTAAAAGAAAACCAGGTTACTCCAGCTGTTTTCCTCCACTCTTAAGCCTTGACATCGCTAATAGTTTTTCCTCTGTGCTATTGGCCTTATTGGTTTAGCAGACCGCCGGATCCAAAGCCAAAAGGCGATGGAAATAGTCATGCTCTTGCAGAGGCTATATGATATGGTGCTAGTCCAAAGGTTGAGGCATTATTTCAAAAGAAAACTTCATCCGATTTCCCACAAGAATGGTTATCACCAATCAGATCTTGGTTTCGCACATGATTTCCCACAAGTTGGAGATAACACAGTTAAGGCATGATTTTTCCTATAGTTTGTGCATACTTTATGTACACTCTGAAGTATTTCCTTCGCACCCAGCCTCTGCAGTATGTTCTTTGTTATGTTCCCAATACCTTTACCCACGACGGAGGTAGAGAAAGCAGCGTCAAACAGGAGGGCTTGAATTTGGGCTTCTTTCGCCTTCTCGTCATTTTAAGTGTCTAGGGCTTTAGTAGGTTGAACTTAGGAGTTAGGAATTAGGATGAGAACCATCTACTTAATAATTAACTATATGTTAAATCTTGGGAAATATATAGATTGATAATTTATTAATATACCTTTGGCCGTTACATTATCTTGCATGCTCATGCATCTGCACATAATCATGAGTATGTGTGTGCGAGTTTGTGCATATTTTTTCTTTTCTAAAGTGCATATTTAATAATTAATTAATTGAATACAAGGTTATTTTGGCCCATAAATTGGTGACTATTTTGTAATCATATTCTCATACTGGTAATGGAATCTTGAAGAGATGTAAGACTCAAATTTTACATAAAACATATGTAAGATTGGTACATTATTGTCACATGAAAAAGCTACTATTGATAGCCACTCCAAAGAGTTTCTGGTGTTTGAAGCACAACTAGATGGTAAGAAGATAACTGATATATAATTTTTGCCAATATTAAAAATCAGCGGAGGTGGGAAAATCATGGTTGCAACTGAAATATAAGTTTTATGTGATTCAAGATATTTGGTTAATCATAGTTGCAACTAAACTGCTTGGTTTGGTAAAACAAAACCTGGCTGCTCCCGCTATTTTCCTCCACACATAAGCCTTGACATCACCAATAGTTTTGCCTCTGTGCTATTGGCCTTGTTGGTTTAGCACTGCCAAATTCAAAGCCAAAAGGCGATGGAAATAGTCTTGCTGTAGAGACGCTAAAACATATGGTGCTGGTCCAATGGTTGGTATCCCTTGGTTCTGACTCTCAGAGAGATTGGAGTTCAAGCTTCTCCGATGCTCCTCAAGTAGTGCCAATTTTAGCTGCGGTTCATTTGGTGCGGACAAAACAACAAGGATGTTATTGCTCCCGTTCTCACACTATTGTATAATCCTGGATCCCGTACAAGTCTTTCACGTGTGCTTATATACTAGATTGTGTTACAGTGCATTGCAAGTTAGAAACTATTTAAAATACCAAAGATCTCATGGTGCACTGCAACATATGTAAATATTGGTTTCAATATTCTTACTTAACTCATGTTAAATGTTTGAAATAAATAATACTTGATTGCTTCTCTAGGTCAACATGCATGTTTTGTGCAAATTTTGTGCATATTTTTATTTTACAAAATGATTACAAAATGCATTTTTATATCTTTACATATATGTTCCATCCCTACAAAATTTCTATTAAAAGAAAAAAAAATTCCGGTATCCCAAATGAATAGCGATCACCAATTAGATCTTGGTTACACATGATTTCCCACAAGATGGTGATAGCATAGTTGAGGCATGTTTTTTGTTATAGTTGGTGCCTCACTTTCATATTTTTTTAGCTAACATCTTAATTGTATTGCATAAGGAAACAAAATTCAAGGCAGGGCAATAATTGTCAACCCATACTATAAATTTGTAATTAATTAAGATAAGAGTAAGGTGCAATTTTCCAAAATAGGAAAACTTTTAGTATTTTCAGCTAGACCCTTTTTAGTGATATCATCAAAAAAAATCAAGTGAAAGACACTAAGGCCCCCTCTATATTCCAGCAACCCGTTTCAGAAACGAATTCGACCAACAACCGAAAAGGATAATATCCAGAAGTTCGGTAGGGCTATGATCCACTGTGTGACGAAGCATGATTTTAAAGTCAAAACACTGACTCAAATCATGAGATACGTGAATCTTCCACAAAATGGAAAGGTTCTCTTACACACTTCACAAAGTGGTGCATACTTTCTGTGCACTCTGAAGTATTTCCTTCACACCGAGACTCCGCTCCCACTATTTTCCTCCACTCATAACCCTTGACCTCACTGATAGTTTTGCTTTTGTGCCGTTGGCCTTGTTGGTTTAGCAGTCCGCCAGATCCAAAGCCAAAAGGCGATGTAAATGGTGATGCTCTTGCAGAGGCTACATGATAGGGTTCTTGTCCAAAGGTTGGTATCCCTTCACTCTGAATCTCAGGGAGATTGGAGTACAAGCCTCTCTGATGCTCCTCAATAGTGTCAATTTTAGTTGCGGTTCATTTGGGCGAACATATCAGTAAGAATGTTATTGCTTTCATTCTCACACTATTGTATAATCCTAGATCGCGTATAAGGCTTGCACATGTGGTTTCAAAATTAAAAAGCGACTCAAATCATGAGATATGTGAAATTTTCACAAAATGGAAGGATTCTTGCACACACATCACAAAGTCCAACAGCTTTATCTACAGAGGAAGCAGAGGGAGTAGCGTCAAAGAGAAGGGCTTGGATTTGGGCTTCTTTCGTCTTCTCGCCATTTTAAGTGTCTAGGGCTTTAGCAGGTTGAACTTAGGAGTTAGGAATCCGGATGTGGAACAATTACATAATAATTAATTATGTATATTAAATCTTGGGAAATATGTAGATCGGTGATTTATTAATATACCTTTGAATGTCTTTACATTATAATGCATGCTCATGCATGTACACATATTCATGAGAATGGGCATGTGAGTTTGGCATATTTTTTCTTTTTTAAAGTGCATATTTAATGATTAATTGATTGAATAAAAATTTATTTTGGTCTATAAATTGGTGACTAATTTATAAGCATATACTCATATTGGTAATAAATCTTGAAGCGATATAAGATTTAAATTTTACATAAAAAATATGCAAAATTGGTACATTGTCACATCCAAAAGCTACTATTGATAGCCACTCCAAAGAGCTTCTGGTGTTTGAAGCACGACTAGAAGGTAAGAAGATAACTAATATATATTTCGTGCCAATATTAAGTATCTGCGGAGGTGGGAAAATCATGGTTGCAACTGAAATATGAATTTTATTTGATTCGAGATATTCAGTAAATCATGATTGCAACTGAACTGCATGGTTTGGAAAAACAAAATCGGTTTGTTCCCAATATTTTCCTCCACTCCAAAGCCTTAACATCTCTGATACTTTTTCCTCAATGCAGTTGGTCTTATTGGTTTATCAGTAAGCCAAATACAAAGCCAAAAGGTGATGGAAATAGTCTTGCTCTTGCAGATGCAACAACATATAGTGCTAGTCCAATGGTTGAGGCATGATTTCAAAAGAAAACTTCATCCAATTTTCCGTAAAAATGGCGATCACCAATTAGATCTTGGTTACGCTCAAGATTTCCCTAGGATGGATATAGCATAGTTGAGGCATGATTTTTTCTATAGTTGGTGCCTCACTATCTTATTATTTTAGCCAACATCATAATTGTCTTGTACAAGGAAACAAACTTCAAGCTAGGCAATAAATGTCAACCCGTTCTATAAATTTACAATTAATTAAGATAAGAGTAAGGTGCAATTTTCCAAAATAGGTAAACTTTTAGTATTTTCATCTAGACCCTGTTCAGTTATATCATCAAAAAATTAAAGTGAAAGACACTAAGGCCCCCTCCATATTCTAGCAACAAGTTTCTGAAGCAAATTCGACCCAAAATCGGAAAGGCTAATATCCAGAAGTTAGTCATGGCTACGATCCACTCCATGACGGAGGGTGATTTCAAAGTCAAAACAACGACTCGAATCATGAGATATGTAAATCTTCCAAAAACATGGAAGGATTCTTGCACACACTTCACAAAGTAGTGCATAATTTCCGTGAACTCTGAAGCATTTCCTTCGCATCCAGCCTTTGCAATATGACCTCTATCATGGCTCAAATAACTTTACCCATGGCGTAGGCAGAGGGAGCAGCATCAAAGAGGAGGGCTTGGATTTGGGCTTCTTCACCTTCTCACCATTTTAAGTGTCTAGGGCTTTATCTGGTTGAACTTAGGAGTTAGGAATCAGGATGCGAAACAATTACATAATAATTAACTATGTATTAAATCTTGGGAAATCTATAGATTAATGATTTATTAATATACATTTGAATGTTTTTACATTATCTTGCATGCTCATACCTGTACACATATTCATGAGTATGTGCATGCAAGTTTGTGCATATTTTTCTTTTCTAAAGTACATCTTTAATGATTATTTAGTTCAGTAAAAAGTTATTTTGGTCCATAAATTGGTGACTATTTTATAAGCACGTTCTCATATTAGTAATGGAATCTTGAAGCGATATATGACTCAAATTTTACATAAAACATATGCAATATTGGTACATTGTACCATAAAAAATCTACTATTTATGGCCACTCCAAAGAGCTTCTAGTGTTTGAAGCACAACTACATGGTAAGAAGATAACTGATATATAATTCATTCCAATATTAAGTATATGTGAAAGTGGGAAAGTCATTGTTGCAACAGAAATATAAGTTTAATGTGATTCGAGGTATTTGGTAAATCATGGTTGCAAGTGAACTTCCTTGTTTGGTAAAGAGAAACCGGGATTCTCCCATTGTTTTCCTCCACTCGTAAGCCTTGACATCGCTGATAGTTTTGCCTTTGTTCTGTTGGCCTTGTTGTTTTAGCAGTTCCCCAGATCCAAAGCCAAAAGGCGATGGAAATAGTCCTGCTCTTGCAGAGGCTACATGATGTGGTTCTGGTCCAAAGGTTGGTATCTCTTCGTTCTGACTCTGAGGGAGATTGGAGTACAAGCCTCTTTTATTATCCTCAAGTAGTGCCAATTTTAGCTGCAGTTCATTTGGTGCGGACAAAACAGCAATGATGTTATTGCTTCCATTCTCACACTATTGTATAATACTAGATCGTGTACAAGGCATGAACATGCCTTTTCATACTAGATTGTGTTAGAGTGCATTGCAAGTTAGAAATTCCTTACAAAACCAACGATCACATGTTGCACTGGAAGTTATTCAAAGAGTGATGATAGGGAGAGTGAAAATTCATAGTAAAACTCATAGGGAATGACGTGGAAGATAGTAAATGACTAAATTATAAATCACTTTCCTTAAGAGTTGCAACTAATTATGGATACATTTGTCTTTTCAATTATGCCACATCAGTCACTATGTAATTTCACTATAAATTTTCACTATTTTTTTTATCATTACTCCTTTTTAAATATTGGTTTTAATATTCCTACATAACTCCTATTAAATGTTTGAAATAAATAATACACAACAATGATGTTATTGCTTCCATTCTCACACTATTGTATAATACTAGATCGCGTACAAGGCATGCATACTATCTTTGATAGGCACGACGACGGCTTCCCAAATTTCATGACTTGAAACTCTTTCATAAATTCAAAAGATAGTTTTCTTGAATAAGTATGATAACACACTTGCTTCAAGATCCTATCTTTCGTCTTTAAACTTGAATCAACTAGAAGAATTTATCACTTATTCAATGTCAATTTTAACTTATAGACTACATATCTTTCAATCTTAACAGAATATACGAGTCCTAATACATGTTTACAGAAAAACTTCTTATTATGACATTCCTATATAAGTTTCAACAGTATGTAGTTTCTTTGTACTATTAGTAACAATACTATCCCACACCGGAGTCTTGGGGATATATAATACTATCTCTTGCTCATTTGCCAATCCCAAACAAAATCAATGTCAAGAGTTTAAAACTAGGCTTGCTGAGTTTTCGTTCCCAATGCCTCAAGTTCCCTTTCTACTTCCTTCATATATGGCCTGTCTTCTCCTTTGACACTAATGCATTTCCTTGCTATAATAACAGCCTCATTTAGATGTTCGATATTTTTAGTGCAGCATATTTTACTATCATAAATTTCAGCCAAGAGACCTTTGTGTAGTGAATTAAGGAAACAGTTTGATAAGAACCTTTCTGCTTCTGGTCTATCCGATGCGAAAACTTTCCTTCCAGTCAGAAGCTCTATCAGGACAATGCCGAAACTATAAACATCGCTCTTTTCTGTCAGCATGCCAGTTTGCAAGTACTCAGGATCCAAGTAGCCATGTGTCCCTTGCACTAAGGTGGGAACTTGATTATCCCCAGCTGGGACCAATCTTGATATCCCGAAATCGGCCACCTTAGCAGTGTAATTATGATCCAAGAGAATGTTGGCAGATTTGATGTCCCTGTGGATGATTGGAGGAAACGCGACAGAGTGCAAATACGCGAGAACTCCAGCAACGTCTGTGGCAATTCGCAGACGAATACTCCAAGAAAGTGTCGATGACTCTTCGATTTTGTTATGCAAATGCTGGTAGAGGGTTCCATTGTCTATGAATTCATAAACAAGTAATGGCACTTCTGTCTCCAGGCAGCAGCCAAGAAGCTTAACCACATTTCTGTTGTTTACCTGTGACAGGAGAATTACCTCATTTATGAACTGCTCAACCTGATTTCCATCAACTGCTGTAGCTTTTTTAATGGCCACTTTCGTTTTGTCAAGCAATTCTCCTTTGAAAACTATACCGAATCCACCTCTGCCAATGACATTGCTTTCTTCAAAATTATTCGCTGCCTTTTGTAATTCTTCAATATTGAAAATCTTAGCAGTATTAGTGCTTCCTCCTTGTCCATTGACTTTTTGCTGCAATAGGAATCCACCATTTTTCCTAAAATATTCTTCCTTTAATTTATCTAATTTTCTTCTCTGGAATCTGGTGTACAAACAAAAGGACATGGCCAGTATAACTGCAATCCCGATCGCGCCAACAGCTACAGAAAAAAACTTAATCAATAAAGGAAACATAATGAATAGATTTTAGTGCACTACTACAAACTAAAACTAATGTAACATTTTTCTTGCAACACTTATTTAAAATGTTACAATAACTTATGAAGTGTTACTTAAACTTTCGAAAAGTATTATATAAATATTGAAAAGTGTTACTAGTACCTAAATTTTAAAAAGTGTTATGTTAGATCTAATGTAACATTACCTAAGGTAATACTTGTAAAGGTGTTTCTTAAGGTTCTATTGTAACACTTTGAACCTATTATAACACTTTTACAAGTATTAGCTTAGGCGATGTTACATTAGATCTAATGTAACACTTTTTTTATAATTTAGTAACACTTTTTAAATTTAGTAACACTTTTCAATATTTATATAACACTTTTCAAAGGTTTAGGTAATACTTTATAAACTATTGTAACATTGTAAATAAGTGTTGCAAACAAAGTATTACGATAGCTCTAATTTGCAGTGGTGGTGGAAAATTTGATCAGACAAAAAATTACAGAGATTTGTTTCCAATAAAATTTTAGTACACGTCATTTCATTATTATTTTTGGTTTAACCTATTGTTTGTTATTAAACCCGAACACAAGAAGTTATGTTGTATATGTGTCAATCTATAAAGTGATTGTTGGTTAACAAAAATTCATTGAAAAAAAAACAAATTTGGAGAGTAAAAAGTTCTGTGCTTGTTTGGTTGACTAAGATACAGGCCTTTACTTCCCAATTAATCAATTTTATTTCCAATTCTATGGAAAGTATGAAAAGATTGGGTTTATTTAGAATAATAAAAAGATAAAATATTTTAGTTATAATATTACAAATTTATTATGCACACTACAACACAAAAGTCTTGTCAGGACACTAAAAAATGTTTCATAGGTCTTTATTAGAACACTTCCATTCATATGATGTTTCTAAAACGCTCCCTTATCGCGAGTCTCTATAGATTTTGAGTTGCTATATTAAGCGACTTTATAGACAAGATAAAAGGTTATTTTTATGCGTCTCATTATATCAGGTCGTTTTTAAATGTGCTAATTACATATGTATTGGGACATTTAATTTATAAGCATCCTAATATACATTTATTAGGACACTTATAAATGTCCTAGTAATTTAAATATTGGGTCACTCTGTATTGTCCTAATTTTATATATATATATATATATATATATATTGAGACACTTTAATATGTTCACATATTATTAGGACGTTTAATTTTATAAGCATCCCAATGTACATTTGTTAGAATGCTTCTCATTAAAGTGTCCATATATAAGTGTCCTAATAGGCCTCTTTTGTTGTAGTGACAATGTGGAGTAATTGTAAGTTTATGATCTGATTAATGCAACAAAAAAATTATTTTTATTTCTTCTAATTTACAATTTAAACTTTAATTTTTCCACGACTTATTAAAAAAATTCTTTCAATAGACGGACTCTTTTACGATACACTAAAACTACCGGAAAAATAAAATATCCCATGCAAATAGCTCATGCTCAACCAAACGATCACTTAGATTATCTTCTGGTTCAAGTCAAATTTCACACAATTATTTCATGATTTTAATTAATACTCTTTCTGTTTTGTTATTTAATGCACACTTAATATAAAATGGATGTTTTTTTTTATTTGGCACTCTTCCATTTTTGGCAAGATTATTTAAATTTCATCCACTTATTCTACTTTTTACTTTCTACATTCAATTTCATCCATTCATTTTTTCACCTAAATCCAAGCAATTAAATATATGATGTCATAAATAGAAAAATGGAGGGAATATGTTTAATTATTAAGATATTTTTTTACAGAATAAAAAAAACTGTTCAATTACGTAGATATTATTGTAATGATAAACCTATCAAAATCACATACATCCTCTATCCTAGTTTAAACTATCACTAATACAAACTAAGACTAATGTAACAATTTTCTTGCAACACTTATCTAAAATGTTATAATAGCTTATAAAATGTTATTTAAACTTTTGAAAAGTGTTACTTTAACTTTTGAAAAGTGTTACCTAAATTTTAAAAAGTGTTACGTTAGGTCTAATGTAACATCACCTAAGGTAATAATTGTAAAAGTGTTACTTTAGGTACTGTTTTGAACCTATTGTAACACTTTTACAAGTATTACCTTAGGCGATGTTACATTAGATCTAATGTAACAATTTTTAAAATTTAGGT
>JAULKM010024636.1:0-30209 GCA_032355605.1 Rubia tinctorum
CTGCGGGCTAGACGCTTATAAGTCGAGTTGAGTGTACCCTGCGGGCTAGACGCTGCGATTTGTGCATTTATTTGAGTGGTGCGAGATTCTCAAATAAATAAAGATCCGATATTCCGCAACCCAGAGTCTTAGCAAGGAGAATCATATCAGAGAGAATCCATGTTTTTTATAAATAAAAAAATAAAAGCTATTTTTTCTATTTATTTTAGCATTCTAACGCTAAATCAACTTAAATTTAAAAAATATATAAAACATCGATTTTAAAAAATCATTTACCTTTCTACAAAAACTTTAAGGAGGATGAACCTGGAATATATAAGTGTATTCCAACTGCTTAGAAACTTCGTAGAATCTTAAGCTTTCACTAGAAGAGGCAGCAAAACAATCAGAATTGACCAAAAATGGTAAATTGTGCAACGAAACTGCTATACTTATTAAGACTGACTACAAAGTGCAGAAAGTGGGCTTATAAAATTTACTCGGGATGGTAACTCGGTCAAGTGGTTTAGTAAATAAGAAATATGAATTTATAAATAAATAAGGAAGGACTGATTATACTGTAAGAGGTTTGAGAGTTCACAAACTCTAATGCAGATAACCCAAAATGGTTATGTTTGCAACTAAAGTGCTATACTTGTGGAAATTGACTACAAAGTGTAGAATGATGCAGCTCCAAGTGGAGATTTTCCCAGATCCAACTTGATTCCCTTGCACATTGGTCCTCCACAACTACAATATCACCTCAATTACAGACAAAACTAAAAATTCACAGTAAAATCATCAAAAAAAATATAAATTGAAGCATTCAAGAAACTCAATTATAAGAAGAAGAAGAAGAAGAAGAAGAAGAAGAACTAAATAATGCACAACCTCCTTTGAAGATGAAATGCAAAGTGGAGATTTTTCCAACTTAGTTACCATCCATGTAATTACTCTTTGTATAATCAGGGCCAGTTATAGATTGATCGGACCCTTTATGGGGCTTTTCACTTGTATTTCCTGCAGAGTCCTTTGTAAATGACTTAACCAAGCTTGACGAGAATTCATCTTTTTCTTTAAAGTCTGCACGAACTGTTACATATGATCCAAAATTGTAGTTCTCATAAACTAATATGGTATAGTTTACAACTTCAGTGCTATACTCGTGCAAATTGATTACAGTGTGTGGAATGATGCAGCGCCAAGTGGAGATTTTCCCAGATTCAACTTGGTTCTGTTGCACATTAGTCCTCCACAAAAACAATGTAAAACAATTCACCTCAATTACAGACAACACGATGAATTCAAAGTAAAATCATAAAAAAAAAATCTAAATTGAAGCATTCAAGAAACTCACTTGCAGGAAGAAGAACAACTAGAGAAGGCACAACCTCATTTGAAGATGAAGTGCAAAGTGGTGATTTTTCAAACTTAATTCCCATCCATGTAATTGCTCTTTGTATAACCAATGACAGTTATAGATTGACTGAACCCTCTATAGGGCGTTTCACTTGTATTTCCTGCATAGTCCTTTGTAAATAACTTCACCAAGCATGACGAGAGTTCATCTTTTTCCTTAAAGTCTTCACATAATGACCTGTACGATCCAACACTGTAGTTCTTCACTAACGAATAATGCCGTAGCACATACCAAATTTGGAGATATAATTTTTTAGGTTTCATTACAAAGGGCCACAAGGTAAAAAATAGAGAGGACCAATGTTTAGGATAATTAAATATCATTATTTTCTTTAACAACTTTATCTTAACACGTTGCATGAATTTCGCACGATGTGTACCTTGCAGAATCCTTTTTAAAATTGTCACAACTAGCTTCCTACTTCTAATAAATGAATATTTTTGTTTAAAAAACTTATCTTAACTTGTTTAGTCAATTATAGTGCAAAGTAAATTTTTGATTAAATATGTTAATTTCATTAAAGAAAATTTCTCATCAAGGGTCTAGTTAGTCTAAAAAACTTCCATGATTACACAAGGAAAAATTACGTGGACAAGGAAAAAATATGTTGGCTATGGTAAAACAAAGACTAATTCTGACCAATATGTTAAAAATCCAGCTTCAAGAGCATTATTTTGTCAATGAAGTTTATTTTTTCAAATTACTTAACGCATTTGTCTTTGATTGTCAAAACCAGGAGGAGATAGTGAAGGAATATTCTATAACATCAGAGGCTTACCATCAGGGAAAATAGGGAGAACCCTGTTTTTTTATATAAAAATAAAAGGCTATTATTTCTTTTTATTGTAGCGTTCTAGCGCTAAATCAAATTAAATTACCAAATATGAGGCAACGACTTTGAAAAATCATTTACCTTTCAACTAACCCCCGAAGGAGGATAAACCTGGAATTTATAAGTGTATTCCAGCAACTTAAAATCACTATAGACTCTTAAACTCTCAATAAAAGACGCAACAAAACAATCAGAACTGACCAAGAATGGAAAATTGTGCAACGAAAGTGTCATTCTTGTTCAGATTGACTACAGAGTGCAGAAAGGGGGCATATGGCCATAAAATTTACTCGGATGGCAAATCGGTCAAGAAGGTTAGTGCGAATAAGAAATATGAGCTTATTAATAAATAAGGATGGACTGATCATACAGTAAGAGGTGTGAGAGGTCATACACTTTAATGCAGATAAACAAAAATGGTATAGTTTACAACTTCAGTGCTATACTTGTGCAAATTGACTACAGAGTGTAGAATGATGCAGCGCCAAGTGGAGATTTTCCCAGATCCAACTTGGTTCCCTTGCACATTGGTCCTCCACAACTACAATATAAAAACATTCACCGCAATTACAGACAACACTAAGAATTCATAGTAAAATCATCAAATAACCTCTAAATTGAAGCATTCAAGAAACTCACATGCAGGAAGAAGAACAACTAGAGAAGGAAAAGCCTCCTTTGAAGATGAAGTGCAAAGTGGAGATTTTTCCAACTTAGTTCCCATCCATGTAATACTCTTTGTATAATCAGGGCCAATTATAGATTGACCAGACCCTTTATGGGGCTTTTCACATGTATTTCCTAAATAGTCCCTTTTAAATAACTTCACCAAGCATGACGAGAATTCATTATTTTCCTTAAAGTATTCACAGAATGATCTGTATTATCCAATGCTGTAGTTATTCACCAACGAATAATGTTGTAGCAAGTACCAAATCCGGAGATATGATTTTTTAGGTTTCATTACAGGGGCCCGCAAGGAAAAAATAGAGAGGACCAATGTTTAGGATAATCAAAGACTGTTATTTTCGTTAACAACTTTATCTTAACCCATCGCATGACATTCGCAATACGTACCTCTCATGAATCCTTTTTAAAATTGTCACAACTAGCTTTCTACTTCTAATCAATGAATATTTTTGTTTAAAAAACTTATCTTAACTTGTCTAGTCAAGTATACCGCAATCTGAATTGTAGATTAAATGTGATAATTTCATTAAGAAAAATTCCTCATCAAATTTCTAGTTAGTCTAAAAAAATTCCATTATTACACAAGGAAAAATTACGTGGACTAGAAAAAATATGTCAGCTATGGTAAAACAAAGACTAATTCTGACCAGTAAGTTAAAAATCCAGCTTTAAGAGCATTATTTGTCAATGAAGTTTATTTGTTCCAATTGCTGAACACAGTTACCATTCATGGTCAAAACTAAGAGGAGATAGTGGATGAAGATTCTATAACATCATAGGCTTACTAGGAAGGAAAAAGAGAGAGAATCCATGTTTTTTATAAATAAAAAATAAAAGGCTACTTTTTTCTATTTATTTTAGCGTTCCATCGGTAAATCAACTTAAATTAAAAAATATCAAGCATCGAGTTTGAAAAATCACTTACCTTTATACTAACCCTCTAATGAGGATGAGCATGAAAAATCACTTACCTTTATACTTACCTTTATACTTACCTTTAAGTAGAATCTTAAGCTTCCACTTGAAGAGGCAGCAAAACAATCAGAACTGACCAAAAATGGTAATTTTTTAAAAGAAAGTGCTATACTTGTTAAGATTAACTACATAGTGCATAAATTGGGCATATGGCCATAAAAGTTACTCGGGATGGCAACTCGGTCAAGAAGATTAGTGTGAATAAGAAATATGAGCTTATAAATAAAGAAGGATGGACTGATTATACAGTAAGAGGTGTGAGAGTTCATGAACTCTAATGCAGATAAACCAAAATGGTAATGTTTGCAAGTAAAATGCTATGCTTGTAGAAATTGACTATAGAGTGTAGAATGATGCAGCTCCAAGTGAAGATTTTCCCAAATCCAACTTGGTTCCCTTGCACATTGGTCCTCCACAACTACAATATCAACAAATTCACCTCAATTACAGATAACACTAAAACTTCATAGTAAAATCATCAAAATAAATAAATTGAAGCATTCAAGAAACTCAATTGCAAGAAAAAGAACAACTAGAGAATGCACAACCTCCTTTGAAGATGAAGTGCAAAGTGGAGATTTTTCCAACTTAGTTCCCATCCATGTATACTCTTTGTATAATCAGGGCCAGTGATGGATTGATCGGACCCTTTATGGGGCTTTTCACTTGTATTTCCTGCAGAATCCTTTGTAAATGACTTCACCAAGCGTGACGATAATTCATCTTTTTCCTTAAAGTCTACACGGACTGACACGTATGATCCAACATTGTAGTTCTTCATAAACTAATATGATTATAGCTCGTACCAAATCCAGAGATATGATTTTTAAGTTTCATTGTGGAGGCCCACAAGGTAAAAAAATAGAGAGGGGCCATGCTTAGGATAATTGAAGACCAGTATTTTCTTTACCAACTTTATCTTAATACGTTGCATGCACTCTAATGCAGATAAACCAAAATGGTAGAGTTTACAACTACAGTGCTATACTTGTGCAAATTGACTACAGAGCGTAGAATGATGCAGCGCCAAGTGGAGATTTTCCCATATCCAACTTGTTTCCCTTGCACATTGGTCCTCCACAACAACAATATCAACAAATTCACCTCAATTATGGACAGCACTAAGAATTCATAGTAAAATCATCAAAAAAATCTAAATTGAAGCATTCAAGAAACTCAATTGCAGGAAGAAGAACAACTAGATAAGGCACTGCCTCTTTTGAAGATGAAGTGCAAAATGGAGATTTTCCAACTTATTTCCCATCCATGTAATTACTCTTTGTATAATCAGGGCTAGTTATAGATTGACTGGACCCTTTATGGGACTTTTCACTTCTATTCCTCGAACAGTCCTTTTTAAATAACTTCACCAAGCATGATGAAAATTCATATTTTTCCTTAAATTCTTCACAGAATGATCTGTATGATCAAACACTATAGTTCTTCACTAACGAATAATGTTGTAGCACATGTCAAATCCAAATATATGATTTTTTAGGTTTCATTCCAAGGGCCCACAAGGTAGTAATTAGGGAGGACCAATGTTTAGGATAATTAAAGACCATTATTTTTTAACAACTTTATCTTAACACGTCGCATCAATTTCCCACGATGCGTACCTCTCACGGATCCTTTTTAAAATTGTCACAACTAGCTTCTTACTTCTAATCAATGAATATTTTTGTTTAAAAAACTTATTTTAACTTGTCTAGTCAAGTATACCGCAATCTAAATTTGTGATTAAATATGGTAATTTCATTAAGGAAAATTCCACATCAAGGGTCTAGTTAGTCTAAAACATTTCCATGATTACACAAGGAAACATTACGTGGACAAGGAAAAATATGTTGGCTATGGTAAAAGAAAGACTAATTCTGACCAATAAGTTAAAAATCCAGCTTCAAGAGCATTATTTGTCAATGAAGTTTATTTTTTCAAATTACTTAACGCGGTTGCCTTTGATTGTCAAAACCAGGAGGAGATAGTGGAGATAAATTCTATAACATCAGAGGCTTACTGGGAAGGAAAAATAGAGAGAACCCATGTTTTTATAAATAAAAAAATAATAAATTAGGTTTTCTATTAATTTTAGCATTCCTGCGATAAAATAAGTTTAAATTAAAAAATATCAAGCATCAACTTTGAAAAATCATTTACCTATCTACTAACCCTCGAAGAGAATGAGCCTGGAATATATAAGCATATTCCAACTGCTTAGAAACACTGTAGACTCTCGAACTTCCATTAGAAGAGGCAGCAAAACAATTAGAACTGACCAAAAAAGGTAAATTGTGCAACAAAAGTGCTATACTTGTTAATATTGACTATAGAGTGCAGAAAGTGGGCTTGCCATAAAATTTAATCGGGATGCCAACTCGGTCAAGAAGGTTAGTGCGAATAAGAAATATGAGCTTATAAATAAATTAGGAGGGACTGATTATACAATAAGACGTGTGGGAGTTCATGAACTCTAATGCAGATAAACCAAAATGGTAACATTTGCAACTAAAGTGCTATACTTGTGCAAATTAACTACAGGGTGTAGAATGATGTAGTGCCAAGTGGAGATTTTCCCATATCTAACTTGGTTCCATTGCACATTGGTCCTCCACAACTTCAATATCAACAAATTCACCTCAATTAAAGAAAACACTAAAAATTAATAGTAAAATCATCAAAACAAAAAGATAAATTCAAGAAACTCACTTGCAGGAAGAAGAACTAGAGAATGCACAACCTCCATTGAAGATGAAGTGCAAAGTGAATATTTTTCCAACTTAATTACCATCAATGTAATTACTCTTTCGATAGTCAGGGCCAATTATAGATTGACCGGGCCCTTTATTGGGCTTTTCACTTGTATTTCCTGCATAGTCCTTTGTAAATGACTTCACTAAGCGTGACGAAAATTCATCTTTTTCCTTAAAGTCTACACGGAATGATACGTATGATCCAATATTGTAGTTCTTCATAAACTAATAATGTTGTAGCTCGTACCAAATCCAGAGATATGATTTTTTAGGTTTAATTGCAGAGGCCAACAAGGTAAAAAAAATAAAGAAGACCAATGCTTAGGATAAATAAAGACCATTATTTTCTTTAACAAATTTATCTTAACACGTCGCATGAATTTTGCACGAAGCGTACCTCGCACGAATCCTTTTTAAAATTGTCACAACAAGCTTCCTACTTCTAATCAATGAATATATTTGTTTTAAAAACTTATCTTAACTTGTCTAATCAATTATAGTGCAATCTAAATTATAGATTAAATATGTTAATCTCATTAAAGAAAATTCCTCATCAAGGGTCTAATTAGTCTAAAAACTTCCATGATTACACAAGGAAAAATTACGTGGACAAGGAAACAATATATCAGCTATGGTAAAACAATCAAAACTGACCCAAAATTGATCAACGAAAGTTCCATTCTTGTTCAGGTTGACTACAGAGTGCCAAAAGTGGGCATATGGCCATAAAATTTACTCGGGATGGAAAATCGATCAAGAAGGTTAGTGCGAATCAGAAATATGAGCTTAAAAATAAATAAGGATGGAATGATCATACAGTAAGACTGGTGAGAGATTATGCACTCTGATGCAGCTAAACCAAAATGGTAGAGTTTACAACTTCAGTGTTATACTTGTCCAAATTGACTACATAGTATATAATGACGCAGCGCTAAGTGGAGATTTTCCCAGATCCAACTTGGTTCCCTTGCACATTGGTCCTCCATAACTACAATATCAACAAATTCACCTCAATTACAGACAACACTAAGAATTCATAGTAAAATAATAATAAAATCTAAATTCAAGCATTCAAGAAACTCATTTGCAGGAAGGGGAACAACTAGAGAAGGTACAACCTCGTTTGAAGATGAAGTGCATAGTGGAGATTTTTCCAACTCAGTTCCCATCCATGTAATTAATCTTTGTATAATTAGGGCTAGTTATAGATTGACAAGACCATTTATAGGGCTTTTCATTTGTATTTCCTACATAATCCATTTTAAATAACTTCACCAAGAGGACAAGAATTCATCTTTTTCCTTAAAGTCTTCACAGAATGACCTGTATGACCAAACATTGTAGTTCTTCACCAACGAAGAATATTGTAGCATGCACCAAATCCAGAGATATGATTTTTTAGGTTTCAATACGGGGGCCCACAAGGTAAAAATACAGAGGACCCGTGTTTAGGATAAACAAAGACCATTATTTTCTTTAATAACTTTATCTTAACACACCGCATGAATTTCACACGATGCCCACCTCGCACGAATCCTTTTTTAAATTGTCACAACTAGCTTCCTACTTCTAATCAATGAATATTTTAGTTTAAAAAACTTATCTTAACTTGTCTAGTCAAGTATAATGCAATCTAAATTGTAGATTAAATATGGTAATTTCTTTAAGGAAAATTCATCATCAAGGGTCTAGTAAGTCTTAAAAAATTCCATGATTACACAAGGAAAAATTACGTGGACTAGAAAAAAAATATGGCAGCTATGGTTAAACAAAGACTAATTTTGACCAGTAAGTTAAAAATCCGGCTTCAAGAGCATTATTTGTCAATGAAGTTTATTTTTTCCAATTACTGAACACAGCTGTCGTTTATGGTCAAAACTAAGATGAGATAGTGGAGGAAGATTCTATAACATCATAGGCTTACTAGGAAGGAAAATACAAAGAACCCATGTTTTTTATAAATATAAAAATAAAAGGCTATGTTTTCTATTTATTTTAGCGTTCCATTGCAAAATCAGCTTAAATTAAAAAGTATCAGGCATGGACTTCAAAAAAATCATTTACCTTTCTACTAACCCTCGAAGGAGGATGAGCTTGGAATATATAAGCATATTCCAACTGCTTATAAACACTGTAGAATCTTAAGCTTCCACTAGAAGAGGCAAAAAACAATTAGAACTGGCAAAAAATGGTAAAATGTGCAACGAAAGTGCTATACTTGTTAAGATTGACTACAGAGTGCAGAAATTGGGCATATAGCCATAAAATTTACTCGGGATGGCAACTCGGTCAAGAAGGTTAGTGTGAATAAGAAATATGAGCTTGTAAATAAATAAAGATGGACTGATTATACAGTAAGAGGTCTGAGAGATCATGAACTCTAATACAGATAAACCAAAATGGTAACGTTTGCAACTAAAGTGCTATACTTGTGGAAATTGAGTACAAAGTGTAGAATGATGTAGCGCCAAGTGGAGATTTTCTCAAATCCAACTTTGTTCCCTTGCACATTGGTCCTCCACAACTACAATATCAACAAATTCACCTCCATTCCAGACAACACTGAAAATTCAAAGTAAAATCATCAAAAAAATAAAATTTCAACAAATTCACTTGCGGGAAGAAGGACAACTATAGAATGCACAACCTCCTTCGAACATGAAGCGCAAAATGGAGATTTTTCCAACTTAGTTCCCATCCATGTAATTACCCTTTCGATAATCAGGGCTAGTTATAGATTGACAGGACCCTTTATGGGGCTTTTCACTTGTATTTCCTGCAGAGTCCTTTAAAAAACTTATCTTAACTTGTCTAGTCAATTATAGTGCAATCTAAATTGTCGATTAAATATGTTAATTTCATTAAAGAAAATTTCTCATCAAAGGTCTAGTTAGTCCAAAAACTTCCATGATTACACAAGGAAAAATTACGTGGACAAGGAAAAATAATGTCAGCTATGGTAAAACAATTACTAATTCTGACCAGTAAGTTAAAATTCTGGCTTCAAGAGCACTATTTTTCAATGTACTTTATTTTTTTCAATCACTTAACACAATTACTGTTGATTGTCAAAACCATGAGGAGATAGTGGAGGAAGATTCTATAAAATCAGAGGCTTACTAGGAAGGAAAATAGAGAGAACCCATGTTTTTTTTATAAATAAAAAAATAAAAAGGCTAATTTTCTATTTATTTTAGCGTTCCAGCGATAAATCAGCTTAAATTAAAAAATATTAGGCATCGACTTTGAAAAATCATTTACCTTTCTACTAACCCTCAAAGGAGGATGAGCCTGGAATTAATAAGTGTATTCCTACAGCTTAAAATCACCGTAGACTCTTAAACTCCCAATAGAATAGACAACCATACAATAAGAACTTACCAAAAATGGCAAATTGTGAAACGAAAGGGCCATTCTTGTTCAGATTGACTACAGAGTGCAAAAAGTGGGTATATGGCCATAAAATTTACTTGGGATGGCAAATCGGTCAGGAAGGTTAGTGCGAATAAGAAATATGAGCTTATAAATAAATAAGGATGAACTGATCATACAATAAGAGGTGTGAGAGTTCATGCACTCTAATGCAGATAAACAAAATGTTAAAGTTTACAACTTCAGTGCTATACTTGTGCAAATTGACTACAGAGTGTAGAATGATGTAGCGCGAAGCGGAGATTTTCCCCGATCCAACTTGGTTCCCTTGCATATTGGTCCTCCACAACTATAATATAAATAAATTCACCTCAATTACAGACAACACTAAGAATTCATAGTAAAATCATCAAAAAACTCAAAATTGAAGCATTCAGAAACTCACTAGCAGAAAGAAGAACAACCTAGAGAAGGCACAACCTCATTTGAAGATGAAGGGCAAAGTGGAGATTTGTCAAACTTAGTTCCCATCCATGTAATTTTTCTTTGAATAATCAGGGCCAGTTATAGATTGATCGGACCCTCTATGGGGCTTTTCACTTGTATTTCGTGCATAGTCCTTTGTAAATAACTTCACCAAGCATGACGAGAATTCATCTTTTTCCTTAAAGTTTTCACAGAATGACCAGTATGCTCCAACACTGTAGTTCTTCACTAACGAATAATGTTGTAGCACATACCAAATTAAGAGATGTGATTTTTTAGGTTTCATTACAAGGGCCCACAAGGTAAAAATGGAGAGGACCAATGTTTAGGATAGTTAAAGACCATTATTTTCTTTAACAACTTTATCTTAACACATCGCATGAATCCTTTTTAAAATTGTCACAACTAGTTTCCTACTTCTAATCGATGAATATTTTTGTTTAATAAACTTATCTTAACTTGTCTAGTCAATTATAGTGCAATCTAAATTGTCAATTAAATATGTTGATTTCATTAAAGAAAATTCCTCATCAAGGGTCTAGTTAATCTAAAAACTTCCATGCTTACACAAGGAAAAATTACGTGGACAATGAAAAAATATGTCAGCTATGGTAAAACAATTACTAATTCTGACCAGTAAGTTTAAAATATGGCTTCAAGAGCATTATTTTTCAATGTAGTTTATTTTTTTCAATCACTTAACACAGTTACTGTTGATTGTCAAAATCATGAGGAGATAGTGGAGGATGATTCTATAAAATCAAAGGCTTACCAAGAAGGAAAATAGAGAGAATCCATGTTTTTTTCAAAATAAAAAAATAAAAAGGCTATTTTTCTATTTATTTTAGAGTTCCAACGCTAAATCAGCCTAAATTACAAAATATTAGGTATCGACTTTGAAAATTAATTTACCTTTCTACTAACCCTCAAAAGAGGATGAGCCTGGAATTAATAAGTGTATTCCTACAACTTAAAATCACCGTAGACTCTTAAACTCCCACTAGAATAGGCAGCAAAACAATAAGAACTTGCCAAAATTGGTAAATTGTGCAACGAAAGGGCCATTCTTGTTCAGATTGACTACAGAGTACAGAAAGTGGGTATATGGCCATAAAATTTACATGGGATGGCAAATCGGTCAGGAAGGTTAGTGCGAATAAGAAATATGAGCTTATAAATAAATAAGGATGGACTGATCGTACAGTAAGAGGCGTGAGAGTTCATGCATTCTATGCTGATAAACAAAAATGGTAGAGTTTACAACTTCAGTGCTATACTTTTGGAAATTGACTACTGAGTGTAGAATGATGCAATGCCAAGTGGAGATTTTTCCCAGATCCAACTTGGTTCCCTTGCACATTGGTCCTCCACAACTATAATATAAACAAATTCACCTCAATTACAGACAACACTAAGAATTCATAGTAAAATCATCAAAAAAACTCTAAATTGAAGCATTCAAGAAACTCACTTGCAGGAAGAAGAACAACTAGAGAAGGCACAACCTCATTTGAAGATCAAGGGCAAAGTGGAGATTTTCAAACTTAGTTCCCATCCATGTAATTACTCTTTGAATAATCAGGGCCAGTTATAGATTGACCGGACCCTCTATCAGGCTTTTAACTTGTATTTCCTGCATAGTCCTTTGTAAATAACTTCATCAAGCATGACGAGAATTCATCTTTTTCCTTAAAGTTTTCACAGAATGACATGTATGCTCCAACACTGTAGTTCTTCACTAACGAATAATGTTGTAGCACATACCAAATTAAGAGATGTGATTTTTTAGGTTTCATTACAAAGGCCCACAAGGTAAAAAAAATATAGAGGACCAATGTTTAGGATAGTTAAAGACCATTATTTTCTTTAACAATTTTTTCTTAACATGTCGCATGAATTTCGCACGTTGCGTACCTCGCACAAATCCTTTTTAAAATTGTCAGAACTAGCTTCCAACTTCTAATCAATGATTTTTTTTTGTTTAAAAAACTTATCTTAACTTGTCCAGTCATGTATAGTGCAATCTAAATTGTAGATTAAATTTGGTAATTTCATTAAGGAAAATTCCTCATCAAGGGTCTAGTTAGTCTAAAAAATTTCCATGGTTACACGAAGAAAATTTACGTGGACTAGAAAAAAATATGTCAGATATGGTTAACCAAAGACTAATTCTGACCAGTAAGTTAAAACCCCGGCTTCAAGAGCATGATTTGTCAAAGAAGTTTATTTTTTCCAATTACTTAAAACAGTTGCCGTTCACGGTCAAAAATAGGAGGAGATAGTGGAGGAAGATTATATAACATCATAGGCTTACTAGGAAGGAAAAATAAAGAGAACCCGTGTTTTTTATAAATAAAAAATAAAAGGCTATTTTTTCTATTTATTTTAGCGTTCTAGTGCTAAATCAGCTTAAATTAAGAAATATCGGGCATCGATTTAGAAAAATCATTTACCTTTCTACTAACCCTCGAAGGAGAATGAGCCTAGAATATATATAAGCGTATTTTAACTGCTTTGAAACACTGTAGACTCTTAAGCTTCCACTAGAAGAGGCAGCAAAACAATCAGAACTGACAAAAAATGGTAAAGTGTGCACGAAAGTGCTATACTTGTTAAAATTGACTACAGAGTGCAGAAAGTGGGCATATGGACATAAAATTTTCTCGGGATGGAAACTTGGTCAAGAAGGTTAGTGCGAATAAGAAATATGAGTTATAAATAAATAAGGATGGACTGATCATATAGTAAGAGGTGTGAGAGTTCATGCACTCTAATACAGATAAACCAAAATGGTAACGTTTGCAACTAAAGTGCTATACTTGTGCAAATTAACTACAGAGTGTAGAATGATGCAGCGCTAAGTGGAGATTTTCCCAGATCCAGCTTGGTTTCCTTACACATTGGTCCTCCACAACTACAATATCAACAAATTCACCTCAATTATAGACAACACTAAGACTTCATAGTAAAATCATTAAAAATATAAATTGAAGCATTCAAGAAACTCACTTGCAGGAAGAAGAACAACTAGAGAATGCACAACCTCGAATAAAGATGAAGTTCAAAGTGGAGATTTTTCCAACTTAGTTCCCATCCATGTAATTACTCTTTGTATAATCAGGGCCAGTTATAGATTGACCGGACCCTTTATGGGGATTTTCACTTGTATTTCCTGCAGAGTCCTTTGTAATTGACTTCAGCAAGCATGACGAGAATTCATCTTTTTCCTTAAAGTCTAAATGGAATGACACGTATGATCCAACATTAAAGTTCTTCATAAACAAATAATGTGGCCGCACGTACCAAATCAAGAGATGATTTTTTAGGTTCCATTGCAGAGGCCCACAATGTAAAAAAAAAATAGAGAGAGGACCAATGCTTAGGATAATTAAAGTCCATTATTTTCTTTAACAGCTTTATCTTAACACGTCGCATGAATGTCGCACGAAGCGTACCTCGCACGAATCCTTTTTAAAATTGTCACAACTAGCTTCCTACTTCTAATCAATGAATATTTTTGTTTAAAAAACTTGTCTTAACTTGTCTAGTCAATTATAGTGCAATCTAAATTGTCAATTAAATATGTTAATTTCATTAAAGAAAATTCCTCATCAAGAGTCTAGTTAGTCTAAAAACTTCCATGATTACACAAGGAAAAATTACTTGGACAAGGAAAAAATATGTCAGCTATGGTAAAACAAAGACTAATCCTTACCAGTAAGTTAAAAATCTGGCTTCAAGAGCATTATTTGTCAATGAAGTTTATTTTTTCCAATTACTTAACACAGTTTCCGTTGATTGTCAAAACTATGAGGAGATAGTGGAGGAGGATTCTATAACATTAGAGGCTTACCGGGAATAAAAAATTGAGAGAACCCATGTTTTCTATAAATAAAAATAAAAGGCTATTTTTTCTATTTATTTTAGCTTTCCAGCGCTAAATCGGCTTAAATTACAAAATATCAGGCACCGACTTTGAAAAATCATTTACCTTTCTACTAACCCTCGAAGGAGGATGAGCCTGGAATTTATTAGTGTATTCCAACTGCTTAAAAGCATTGTAGACTCGTAAGCTCCAACTAGAAGAGGCAGCAAAACAATCAGAAATGACCAAAAATGGAAAATTGTGCATCAAAAGTGCCATTCTTGTTCAGATCCAACTTGGTTCCCTTGCACATTGGTTGGGATGTCGTCGTCGTTCCTCTCAAAGATACAATTTATAAGACATTTTTGCTTACTAAATACAATTAAGTAGATAGTCGGCAAGTCGGGGTCGTCGATAGAGAAAATGGTTGTTCCTAAGCGTTTACACATACAAGGGTGAATATTAGCCTAGATATATAATGACTACAGAGTGCAGCAAAACAATCAAAACTGACCAAAAGTGGTAAATTGTGCAACGAAAGTGCTATAATTGTTCAGATTGACTACAGAGTGCAGAAAGTGGGCATATGGCCATAAAATTTACTCGGGGTGGCAACTCGGTCAAGAAGGTTAGTGCGAATAAGAAATATGAACTTAAAAATAAATAGGATGGACTGATTATATGGTAGGAGGTGTGAGAGTTTATGCACTCTAATGCAGATAAACCAAAATGGTATAGTTTGTAACTACAGTGCTATACTTGTGCAAATTGACTTTAGAGTGTAGAATGATGAAGCACCAAGTGGAGATTTTCCCAGATCAACCTTTGTTCCCTTGCACATTGGTCATCCACAACTACAATATCAACAAATTCACTTCAATTACATACAATACTAAGAATTCATGGTAAAATCATCAAAAAATATAAATGGAAGCATTCGAGAAACTCTTTTGCACGAAGAATAACAACTAGAGAAGGCACAGCCTCCTTTGCAGATGAAGCGCAAAGTGGAGATTTTTCCAACTTAGTTCCCATCCATGTAATTACTCTTTCTATAATCAGGGCTAGTTATAGATTGAACGGACCCTTTATGGGGCTTTTCGCTTGTATTTCCTTTAAGACTCCTTTGTAATTGATTTCACCAAGCGTGACGAGAATTCCTCTTTTCCTTAAACTCTTCACATAATGACGCGTAAGATCCAACATTATAGTTCTTCATTAATGTTGTAGCTCATACCAAATCCAGAGATATGATTTTTAGGTTCTCCGTCCTTGCAAAGAAATTAAGAAATATCATAACAGAAGATTTTTGTCACAAGTTTCCATGTCACGTACGTTGAAATTTGTAAAAACAAATGACGCAATTACTAACCTTTAAATTCCTTCAGAGATTGTTATAATTCTTTTCAAGCCACGAAATTCATATGAGTGGTGATTCTATTCTATTTCTTACTAGTGGATTCTTTAGCTCTTCCACTTCCTGGTAAGAAATTGACTTCGTTTTACCATAGCCATCATACTTCTTCTCATCCATGTAATTACTCTTTGTATACTCAGGGACAGTTGTAGATTGACTAGACCCTTTATGGAGCTTTTCACATGTATTTCATGTAGAATCTTTTGTAAATTATTTCACCAAGCGTGACGACAATTCATCTTTTCCCTTAAAGTCTTCAAAGAATGACACCTATGATCCAACACTGTAGTTCGTCCTTAACGAATAAGGTTGTAGCTCGTACCAAATCCAGAGATATGATTTTTAGGTTTCATTGCAGAGGTCTACATCGTAAAAAAAAATGGTGGGTACCAATGCTTGGGATAATTAAAGATCATTATTTTCTTTCACAACTTTATCTTAACACGTCGCATGAATGTCACACGATACTTACCTCGCATGAATCCATTTTAAAATTGTCACAACTAGCTTCCTACTTCTAATTAATGAACATTTTTGTTTAAAAATCGTATCTTAACATGTCTGGTCAAGTATAGTGGAATCTTAAATTGTCGAAAAAATATGGTAATTTCATTAAAGAAAATTCCTCATCAGGGGTCTAGTTAGTCTAAAAATTTTCCATGATTACACAAGAAAAAATTATGTGGACGAGAAAAATATATGTCATCTATGGTAAAACAATGACTAATTATGACTAGTAAGTTAAAAATCCGGCTTCAAGAGCATTATTTGTCAATGATGTTTATTTTTTCGAATTGCTGAACACAGTTGTCGTTGATGTTCAAAACTAGAAGGAGATAGTGGAGGAAGATTCTATAACATTAGAGGCTTACCAGGTAGGAAAAATAGAGAGAACCCTGGTTTTTTATAAATAAAACATTGAAGGCTATTTTTTTCTATTTTTTTAGCGTTCCGATGCTAAATCAACTTAAATTGCAAAATATAAGGTATGAGCTTTGAAAAATCATTTACATTTCTACTAACCCTCGAAGGAGGATGAGTCAGGAATTTATAAGTGTAGTCCAACTGCGTAGAATAAATGTGGACTCTTAAGCTCCCACTAAAAGAGTCGGCAAAACAATTAGAACTGACCGAAAATGGTAAATTGTGCAACAAAAGTGCTATACTTGTTCATATTGTCTAAAGAGTGCAGAATGTGGGCATATGGCCATAAACTTTACTCGGATGGCAACTCGGTCAAGAAGGTTAGTACGAAAAAGAAATATGAGCTTATAGATATATAAGGATGGACTGATTATATGGTAAGAGGTGTGAGAGTTCATGCACTCTAAGGAAGATAAACCAAAATGGTAAAGTTTGCAACTACAGTGCTATACTTATGCAATTTTACTACAGAGTGTAGAATGACAAAGCGCCAAGTGGATATTTTCCCAAATTCAACTTGGTTCCCTTGTACATTAGTCCTCCACAACAACAATATCAATAAATTCACCTCAATTACAGACAATACTAATAATTCATACTAAAATCATCAAAAACATCTAAATGGAACCATTCAAGAAACTCACTTGAATGAAGAAGAAGAACTCGTGAAAGCACAACCTCCTTTGTAGTAGAAGCGCAAAGTGGAAAATTTCCCAACTTTGCTCCCCTTGCACCCCGTCGAGCACCCTTATGTTGTTCCTTCTGCATCTGTTCCTCGGGAGATATTTGAAAAACAAATGACGAAATTACGGAACTTTAAATTTTTTTGGTGATTGTGATGATTCTTTTCAAGCCAAGACATTCATATGAGTGGTGATTCTTTTCTATATCTTACTAGTGGTTTATTTAGCTCTTTCACTTCCTGGTAAGTAAGTGACTTCGTTTTACCATAGCCGGCATGCTTCTTCACATCCATGCAATCACTTTTTGTATAATCAGGGCCAATTATATATTGACCCGACCCCTTATGGGGTTTTTCACTTGTATTTCCAGCAGACACTTTTGCAAATGATTTCACCAAGCGTGATGAGAATTCATATTTTCCTTTAAAGTCTTCACAAAATGACACGTATATTCCAACAATGTAGTTCTTCACCAACGAATAATGTTGTAGCTCGTACAAAATCCAGAGATATGATTTTTTAGCTTACCTTGCAGAGGACCACAAGGGAAAAAATAGAAAGGACCCATGTTTGGGATAATTAAAGACCATTATTTTCATTAACAACTTTATCATAACATGTCGTAGTAATGTCGCACGATGCGTACCTCGCACGAATCCATTATAATTTTTTACAACTAGCTTCCTACTTCTAATCAATGAATATTTTTTTAAAAATTTTATCTTAACGTGTCTGGTCAATTATATGGTAATTTCATTAAAGAAAATTCCTCGTCACGAGTCTTGTCGGTCTAAAAACTTTTAACGATTACACAAACAAAAAGTACGTGGATGAGAAAAAAATATGTCAGCTATGGTGAAACAATGACTAATTCTGACCAGGAGGTTAAAAATCCGACTTCAAGAACATTATTTGTCAATAAAGTTTGTTTCCCAATTACTGAACAGAGTTATCGTTGATGTTCATAACTAGAAGAAGACATTGGAGGAAGATTATATAACATTAGAGGCCTTCCAGGTAGGAAAAATAGAGAGAAGCCATGTTTTTTATCAATAAAAAATTTAAAAAGGTTATTTTTTCAATTTATTTTAGCATTCCAGCGCTATATTAGCTTAAAGTGCAAAATATCAGGCGTCGACTTTAAAAAATTGTTTACCTTTCTACTAACTCTCGAAGGAGGATGAGCCTTGAATTTATAAGCGTATTAGAAGCATTGTAGACTTCTAATCTCCCACTATATGAGGCAGCAAAACAATCAGTACTGACCGAAAATGGTAAATTGTGCAACTAAAGTGCTATACTTGTTCAGATTGACTACAGAGTGCAGAGAAAGTGGTCATATGGCCATACAATTTACTCAGGATGGCAACTCGGTGAAAAGGTTTGTGCAAAAAGTAAATATGAGGTTATAGATAAATAAGGATGGACTTATTATACGGTAGGAGGTGTGAGAGTTCATGCACTTCAACGCAAGTAAATGAAAATGGTAAATTTTGCAACTACAGTGCTACGATTGTGAAAATTGATTAAAGAGTGTAGATTGTGGGCATATGACCATAAAATTTACCGTGATGGGAACTTAGATGATGGAACTTAGGGATTTCGTGCATTCTAACCATGTCAATCGTGCTTTTATATGTCCAAAGTTATTGTAGTTACTCTAGCTGACGATTTGGGCATCCTTAATGAAAAGCTGATTGTATGAAATAACGAACAGGTCAACAAATTAGTTAGAAAGTAAAAGAACACAAATTCAAGGAAGGAACAACAAAAATAATTTGTGGAAACAGACAAGCATGTTTAAACACTAGGACCACTACCATGGTAATCCAGTTTTCCTTCGAGAATAATCTCAGTACTGACTTTTCCTTATCCTTCGAGAATGAAGTACCTAGTGGATATTTTCCTTCACCAATAAGAATAGTCTCTCATTGTATGCAAAGAGTGTACCGATTTGATGTTACCATACAAACTATACATACCAGTTAAGTCCTATCATCCTAAGCACGTGTCGGTCTAAAAGGAAAGGATACGACTGTCTACATAGTAGTGGAAATGGACAAGAAAACTACATTAATTTGTAAGTACAACATGGGAAGGGTCATAGAAAGAATCAAACACCTTCAAACACTTTAGCCACTCAATAAAGAGATAACATGGAGCATTTAGACAAAATCGGTAATTCTCTCTGGACAATAAACATGCAAGGTTGCTTTTAAAAAAACTCTAAATATGACAACCACCAATGAGGCAAATGCCATCAAAATATTCAGAACTTGACAGCATGTCAGAAAGAGAAACACGCCATATAAGTCTCCTACCTATCTTTTTTTTATCCTTCTTGTGCCCCCTCAAATAAAGCTATCAATCATGGTCTTATACAAGTAAAAAAGCAAACACACTCCTCAGTGATTTTCTACACTGAAATTCCCCATATTCCACAATCACTACTAATCCATTTTCTTGACTGAACATATTTACTAAACACAAACACGTTCTTCCTAACTTGCACAACTAAAATATCAACCAAGTCACCTCAAATACAGACAACATTAAGAATCCATAACAAAATCATTAAAAAAAAGATAAATTGATTCATTCAAGAAACTCACTGGTGGGAGGAAGAACAACTAGAGAGGACACAACATCCATTGAAGTTGAAGCGCCAAGTGGAGATTTTCCCAGATCCAACTTGGTTCCCTTGCACATTGGTCCCCCACTACCGCAATATCAACAAATTCACCTAAATTTCAGACAATGCCAAGAAACTCACTTGCAGGAAGAATAAAAACTAGAGAAGGTACAACATCCATTGCAGATGGATAGCAGAGTGGAGATTATCCTAACTTGGTCCCCCCTGCATCCCGTCGAGCACCCTTATGTTGTTCCTTCTGCATCTATTCCTTGAGAGAAATTTGAAAAACATTTTTTGATTCTGTGAATAATCCCTCTATGTTGCATGCTTAAGGCCTTTTCAAACTTTTCCTACGATAAATGGTATAGTGTCATACTCTTTACAAATAAAACAACTCAACTGGATAAGTCTTTCTACCAAATGAAGAAGTTTGATACATTATAGTCGACTTGATTCCTAGGATGATTTCCCTATGTAACAAAATAACAAACACTTTATGCTCTATAAAGATCAAAGATCAAAGAGGAAGTAGCATATGCACATGCAAATAATGAAATTTGGGTCGTACATGAAACCAAAATAATGGAAAATGACAAAAGAACAAGTTGGGTTGTGTGTGAGATGGTTCTCAGTCCTTGCAAAGAATATTAGAAATATCATAACAGTGGCAAATTGTTATCACGAGTTTCCATGTCACGTACGCTGAAATTTGTAAAAATAAATGACGCAATTACTAACCTTTAAATATCTTGGGGGATTGTGATGATTCTTTTTGAGCCACGACATTCATATGAGCGGTGATTTTTTTCTGTGTAACTAGTAGGTTGTTTAGCTCTTTCACTACCTAGTAAGAAAGTGATTTCATTTTACCATAGCCGGCAAACTTCTTCCCATCCATGTAATTACTCTTTGTATAATCAGAGCCAAGTATAGATTGACCAAACCCTTTATGGGGCTTTTTACTTGTATTTCCTGCAAACTCCTTTGTAAATGATTTCATCAAGCGTGATGAGAATTTATCTTTTCCCTTAAAGTCTTCACAAAACCAACTTTCAGGGTGCACTAATAGTAAGGTGGGCATGCATTAGATTCAAGTATTTAGAAGCAAAACTAAGTTAAATTTTTTGCTAAGTGAGATAACATTTAGTATAGGAAGTAACTAGAATAAGAAAATAAAATTTTATAGGGGAATATAAAATGGAAGAAGATGCATAATCTCACTAGAAAAAGAATTATTCATATGTTATAGAAGAGACAACATCAAAGGGTAAGAAGTCTAAAGAAATATACGGCAGTCTGCATCGACTATGTGAGGTCGACTACATACAGAGGTTTTAAGTAGGTATACAAGCCCATAAATCCATTTTTTTTATAATTTTAAAATTCTCGCTAAAGGACGTATGATTGACAGTTTGATCATGTTTAATAATTTTTCCTAGAAGTGTGCATTTGTTTTGAAGTTACATATGGTATAAACTATTTAATTTCCAAGCAAAAAGCCTTAAAGAAGTTATTGAGTATGAGTCCATATACTTATATTTTCCTAGGGGAAAGAAGAAAAAATAAGTGAGACTAGCAACCACATTGGCATTATTACGAGTATGAAATTTACCAAAATGGTAAAGATATAGAAAATTTCACCAAAGAAGAATAAGAACATAGAAAATCGACCAACTTGACTACAAAAGTGAAAATGGAACAGTTTCAGCTAAAAGCCTTAGTGTAATATCCACCTCAGGGTGCATACTAAGGAGTAAAACACTATTCTTCAAAGAAATATTATTCTTCCCATCTCATAGTAAGAAGAGTATGCTTCTTTATAAAAGAGTGGACCAGTATATAAAAATATTGAAACTAAACTTCCAAGAATCTAATTGGTACTATAATTTGATCATAGAGAACAAAAATAAACACAATTGGACTTGATCAGGAACAAAAAAATCCACTTGGAACGCTAAAATAAACAATAAAAACAACATTTCAAATGTTCAAGAACATGGCTTGTCTCTAATTTCTTACCTTCTTGACCTACGATGTTGGAGAATCGTCCTTCATTGTCTCCTCTTATTGTTGAACAACAACGACAAGTCTGTACATCTATTAAATTGAAGAAAAAAATAAGAAGTATGAAATCAAAAAAATGAAGGTATCTCGAGACTAAGACAAGCCAAAGATAGTCAACGGAATATGGTGAAACTGCAAACAAAAATTTGTATTCTATCCACTATGATAGCAACGTCGTTTTCATTTTACCTCCTCCCTTTTGAAACTTGGTTCTAATTTCAAGCTATGGCAGTTCGTCAATCCAAAATCATATTAGACAGGATTAAAATTGGAAGGACTAAAAATCTTAGACTATGGACAAGACCGATTAGTGGGTTTATTTAGGACCAGGACTGAAATATAATATTGGTTTTGGATCAAATTTATGTATGATTTATTTTGTATTTTATTAGAAAATTATGATATTAGGTAAAATTGAATCAATTTTTAATTATTTGAGAGATATTAAAGTAGAAGTTATTATCCCTAAAAAAGTATAAGTTATTAGAAAAACTAATAAAAGAATACTAGTTGTCAAGGCCGGAGGAAGGAAATGTATATGGCGGGGGCTGATAGAAAATAAAATGCATCATTTGTTCCCATATCAGAGGGGGCTTTAAAAAAATAAAATTACTCTCAGTAAATTACTGTAATTTTCTTCTAGGTGAGGGCTGGAGTGGGTGTTGTTCCGCCTTTGCTAGCCATCATAAATAAACCAAAACTAGTATATTAACTTATTTTATTAACACTTGAGAAGTATATAAAATAATAAGATACCGTACATCCGATCCAAACCAATTGAATTCGATTTTAGAAAGGGCTAGAACCCAAAATCTTAAAACCAATTGGATTGATGACCAGACTGGAATTCCTTACATCGAATTCCATCTTGGCAATCTGTTAAAATTCGGTCGATTTTACTAATTCAAGTCAGTTCATGAACACCTCTAATTCTAACTTCGAAAGTACTCTTTAATCCTTTTTTGTAAAGAAAATTGTCTTACCTCTTCATAGTGTTTCTCATCCCTTGAATCCACCACAACGCGTTTAAAACCACAACAGCAACTCGCAATCCAATAAACTCAAAGATTTAATGTTGGTCCGAGAGGAAATAAAGGGGTTGAAGGGCATGTATCCCAAGCTGAAAATATATGAGAAAATGGAGAGCAAATGAAAGAAAATATTAGGTTTTGACCGGATTTTAGTATGCTTAATTTTTTTACAGTAAAATTGTCGGTTTGGAAAAATGTTTAATCAATTATTTTCTCTTAAAAGGATAGTAAAAATGTATTTCAAAATCATATAAGAATACTAGCTGTCACAAATAAACCTAAAATAGTGTATCAACTTAATCATAATCCTGACAACAAGGTTGAGTGGTGTAATTTGTGAGATTGTACATGAGAGATTGTACATGAAAGCCAAGCAGTATTCGTACCTGGGCACAGCATTCATGATCAAGTGATGATAGCTTATGAAATTATTAGAGGGTATAACAAGAAGGCTAGAGGTCCAAAGTGCATGATCCAGATCGATCTGCAAAAGGCCTATGACACGGTGGCATGGAAAGCCCTTGAAACAATTCTAATTGAGCTAGGATTCCCAGGTATGCTCATTAGTGGGGTCATGAAATGTGTGATGAGATTATATCATAAATATATTATCCATGGGTCCCCAACAATATTCATATAGGTGAGAAGAGGGTTGAGACAAAGAGACCTCATTTCCACTCTCTTATATGTGTTGATAATGTAGTATATGTATAGGTATTTCATGAAATTGGATGGAACTGTCAGTACAAATACTATTTTAGGTAGGAGAGTTTGAAAATAATTAGCTTGAGTTTTGCTAATGATCTGTTACTGATGACTAAGGCTGATGTTCAATCTGTTCAGGCACTAATGAGTACTTTTCAGAAATTAACTATATCCACAGGTATGAGGGTAAATAGTACAAAATGTTAAGTGTTCTTTGGTGGATATGGGGAAGATTTGAAGAAGGGGATCTTGATGATAAATGGTTTTAATGAGGGTAAACGACCCTTTAAATATCTTGGTGTTCCTCTTATTAGCAGAAAACTATCAATGCAGTTGTACCGGCCACTTATTGAGAAGATGATAGGCATGATCAAACACTGGTGCACAAGATTGCTTTGTTATGTGGGAAGGATGCAGTTGATCAAAAGTGTACACTTTGCAATTGCAAATTATTGGATGCAGGTGTTTTCCCTACCGAAAGCAGTTTTGAAGCATATGGAAGCCATCTGTCGATCATATTTATGGAGTGGATTTGAGTGTATCACGAGGAAATCACTACTTTCTTGAGACAAAATATGTACGCCGATGAAGGAAGGGGGTTGAACATGATTGCGCTATCAGAGTGGAACGAGACAAATCTGATTAAAACACTTTGGAACCTGTGTAGGAAAATGGATCAGCTATGGATCATGTGGATTCACTCATACTAGATAAAAATAGTGATGTTATGAGAATCGAGCTCTCAAATGACAGCTCTTGGATACTTAAAAAGTTAGGAAGTGCAGGAGTGTGGCTAATGGCATGGAGGCTTTGAAGAAAATGAAGGAGGTAAAGAACTTTTGCACTGGGGACATTTATAGGGCATTGAGGGGAGAAAGGGAGGCTCTATTTTGAAGAACCATCTGCACAACTAATCCGGAAAAACCGAGGGTTATTTTCACTTTGTGGATGAGCTGTCACAATAGGCTACCTACAAAAGAAAGACTGAAAATATTCGGTATGAAAGTAGAAAGAGGATGTGTGTTCTGTGATAAAGATGAATCGCTGCAATATCTTTTCTTCGAGTGTGATAAAATGAAAGAGGTATGGGGCAGGGTATTGAAGTGGATGAAATAGGGAAGGCAACCAAAAAAGTGGGAAGATGAAAGACTTTGGTTGGCTGGTAAGTGCAAGGTAAAAGGTAGTAGAGTTCATACTTTAGATATTTCCATTGCCGAGACAGTATATACTCTATGGAGTTGGAGAAATGAGAAAAAATTGTGAAGGAGGAGATTGGCAAGGATATTTTTGATAAATTATTGAATTTATGATTTTTAGGGCTTGGGTGAAACCAAAACTAAGGGAGAAATGTGTACTATTTATGTTAGGAGAATAGGAGATTGGAGAATGTAAGAATATGTTTTGAAAAGTTATCAATGAAAGTAATTCGTACCAAAAAACCTTAATTTATTTACATTTTAAAGATGTAAATAAGGTTAAATTACCAATCCATTCAATATAGACTGGTAAAATTTAATTTTTGACTGGATTAGAACCTGATATCTTATAAACACTAGTACCGAGGACTAGATCGGAATTCCATATATCGAATTCCATTCTTTTCATTCCGATTGAGATCAGCTATTGAACACCCCTAATTTTAGCTTGAAAAGTTGTTTTTAAACCAATTTTTTTCTTTAAAAAATTCGTCTTACCTCTTCACCATGTTTATCATTTCCATAATCCACCACAACGCGTTTAAAACCAAACCAGTGCCACCAAATCGAACAAAATCTAAGAGTTACCATTGGTGGTCGCACAACAATATTGACTACATGGACGAGATAAAGTTGGTGAAGGATACATGTTTCTAGCTGAAATTTTTTTTAAATGAAAATTAATTTAAATCAAAAGTTTCCATTTTAAACCAGATTTTTGTATGCTTTAATTTTTCTTTACTTTTAATGTTTGTTTTGAAAAAAATTAAATAAATTATTTTGTCTCTAAGGGATAGTAAAGTAGAAGTTATTAGAAATTGTAACTCGAAATAATACAACAATACTAGCAGTCACAAATAAACTTAAGCTAGTGTATCAACTTAATTTATTAACATTTGAAAAATATACAGAAGGGTAAGACACCGGTCCATTTGATCCAAACTAGAAAATTTCAATATTACACAAGACCAGACTGGAACTCGGAATTTTACAAAAACTTGGATCAAGGACCATATTGGAATTCCATACATCGAATTCCGTCTTTTCATTCGTTTTGTTTAAGTCCATTTTACTGATTCAAGTCGGTTCATAAACACCTCTACTTCTAGATTCAAGAGATGTCTTAAATTGTTTTTTTTAATATGAAAGAGTTTTCTTACCTCTTAACTGTGTATCTTATCCTTGAATCCACTACATGTTTAAAACCACAGCATTGTCGTCCTGGCCAATAAACTCTAAGAGTTTATCATTGGTGGTCGCACAATAGTATGACTACAAATAAGAGATAAAGTTAAATGATATGAGTCCCTAGCTGAAAATATATAAGAAAAGAGAAATTAATTGAAAGCAAAGGTTTGGTTTTTGACACGATTTTAGCATGCTTTATTTTTTAACTTTAAAATTATGGTACCATGAAAAAATAAAATCAATTTTTTGTCTTTAAGGCATAGTAAAGTTGAAATTACTCGAAATAATATAAGAATAGTTTCCATCACAAATAAACCAAACTACTGTATAAAATTATTTAATTAACATTTAAAAATATACATAATGGTAAATTACAAGTCCATTCGATCCAGACCGGAAAATTAAACTGGATCAGACCTTAGAATCTTAAAACACTTGTATTAAGGACCATATCAAAAATAAATATATCAAATTCTAATCTTTGTATTCCAATTAGATTCGTCCAACCGATTCAGACCTGCTCATGAACTCCCCTTGTTAACTCTTCACCGTGTTTTTCTTTCCCAAAATATACCACGGCAAATTTAAACAACTGCAGCGCCATCGTGCCCAATCAACTCTAAGAGTTATCATTTTTTGTCAAAAACAATATTCACTACTCGAAGGACATAAAGTTGTTGAAAAATATTTGTCCCTACCTTAAAATAAACAAGAAAACATAAATTAATTGAATGCAAAGATTTTGTTTTTAACCAGATTTTAGTATGAAAATTTTTACTTTAAAATTTTGGTTTGGGAAAAAATTAAGCCAATTATATCATCTTTAAGGGATAGTAAGGTAAAAGTAAAAAAGTAACTTTTATCTCAAAACAATAAAAGAATACTAGCTGTCGTGTATAAACCTAAACTATTGTAACAACTTAATTTATTAGCATTTTAAAAAAATGCAAAAGTGTTAAATAACAGTCCTTTCGATTTGAACCAAAAAATGATTTTAGATTGGATCGGAACCTAGAATTTTAAATACAGATATACCGAGACGAGATAGACTTCCATATATCCAAATCGGATATTTTCATTCTGATTTTATTAAACTTGTTTTACCTCCTCATGAACAACCCCTACTTCTAGCTTTGAAAATAACATATTTTCTTACCTCTTCACCTTGTTTGTCTTTCCTCGAATCCACCATGACACGTTAAAAACAATAGCGCCGCCGCCAACCCAATGAACTCTAAGAGTTACCGTTGGTGGTCACACAACAGTATTAACTACCGGGAGGAGATAAAATTGTTAAAGGATATGCGTCAGCGGGTGAAAATTTATAAGAAATGAAAATTAATTTTTTTTAAAAAAGAATCGGTTTTTTATCGGATTTTAGTATGCTTTATTTTTTTTACTTAAAAATTTATGTTTTTGGAAAAAAATAAATCAATTATTGTGTCTTTAAGTGATAGTAAAATAGAAGTTATTAGAAAAATGTATCTCAAAATAATATAAGAATACTAGCCATCATGAATGAACCTAACCAGTGTATCAACTTAATTTGTTAACATTTGAAAAATATACAAATGGGTAAATTACCAGTCCAGTTGTTCCGAACCGGTAAAAATTGACTTTAGACCAGACCGGAACCCGAAATAATACTTGGATCGAGGATCATGCTAGCATTCCATACATCATATTTCGTCTTTGCTTTCCGTTACGATTCAGTCCATTTTACCAATTCAATTCGATTCACGAACACCTCTAATTCTAGCTTTAAAATATGGTCTTTAATTCTTCTTTTTTTGACAAAAAGGTGGTCTTACCTCTTCACCATGTTTCCCTTTTCCTAAATCCACAACGACGCGTTAAAAACCACTGCGGTGCCGCCAACAATAAACACTAGGACTTATCGTTGGTGGCCGCACAATAGTAAGACTACTTGTAGGAGATTAAGTTGAAGGATATGCTTAACTAGCTAATAATGAATAAAAATGGTAAATTAATTGAAAGTAAAGATTTGGTTTTTGAATGGATTTTAGTATGCTTTATTTCTATTTTTAACTTTAAATTATGGTTCCTATAAAAATAAATCAATTATGTCTTTAAAAATAGTAAAGTAAAAGTTATTAGGAAAAAAATGAATCTCAAAATACTTTAAAAATATTAGAGATCACAAATAAACATCACCTTGTGTATCAACTTAATTTATTAATATTTTAAAATACAAGTGTAAATTACTGAACCATTTGATCTGGACCGGAAAAATTCAATTTAGTCGTAATCGAAACCCAGAATCTTAAAATCACTTGTACCGAGGAGCGGATCGAAAGTCCATATATCCAATTCTGATCTTTGGAATCCGATTTTATTTGGCCAAATTTACCGATTTAGCCAGGCTCCTTAACACCCCCTACTTCTATCTTCAAAGGTTGTGTTTAATCCAAGTTTTTTTTTGAAAAAATTGTCTTACCTCTTCACCGTGTTTCTCTTTCCCAAATCCACCACAACGCGTTTAAAACCACAGAATTGCAATAAACTCTAAGATTTACCGTGGGTGGTTGCACAACGATATTGACTATTTTGAGGAGATAAAGTTGTTGAAATCTACGCGTCCCTAGCTGAAAATATATAAGAAAATGGAAATTAATTGAAATGAAATGTTCGATTTTGGACCAGATTTTATTATTCTAGTTTCAAAAGTTTTCTTTAATCCAAGTATTTTTTTTAAACAAAAATTGTCTTACCTCTTCGCCATCTTTCTCTTGCCCAAATCTACCACGACGTGTTTAAAAGCACAACAGCGCTGCCCAACTCAATAAAATCTAAGAGTTACCTTTGGTGTTTGCACAACAATATTGACTACCGAGAGGAGATAAAGTTGTTGAAATATACGCGTCCCTAGTAGAAAATATATAAGAAAATGAAAATTAATTGAAAGGAAATATTCGGTTTTGGACCGGATTTTATTATGCTTTTCTTCTTTTTACTTTAAAATTTTGATTTTGGAAAAAAAAACTAAATCAATTAATTTGTCTTTAAGGGATATGAAACTTGAAGTTATTAGAAAAATGCAGTTCAAAATAATATTAGAATAGTGTATCAATTTAATTTATTGACTTTTGAAAAATATACATAAGGTAACCATCCAATCTGGACCGAAAAAATTCATATTCGACTGGACCAGAACTAGGAATCTTAAAAACCCTAGGATCGAGAACCATACTAGAATTTCATAAATCTAAATCCGGTCTTTACACTTCGATCCAATTCGGCCCATTTTTTCGATCTAGATCGGTTCATGAACACCCCACACTTCTACTTTTAACGTTATCTTTCATCCAAACAAAAACAACTTGTCTTACCTTTTCAATGTTTGCTTTCCCCGATTCCACCATGATGCATTAAAAACCCTGGAGGAAACGCCCATCCCAATAAACTCTAATAGTTACCGACGGTGCTAACACAACAATATTGACTATGGGAGGGAGATAAAGCTATTGAAGGATACACATCCCTAACCGAAATCATATAAGAAAATGGAAAATAATTTAAAGCAAAGATAACGGAAAAAATTTATGTCCATTTAATATGAATCGACAACCACACAATTGTAGATAGATTTGTTGAAAAAACCTCATCGTTGATCAAAATATAAAAGAATGTGGAAATTAATTTAAAGCAAAGATAACGAAAATATATTTATGAATATATAATCAAAGGTTTAATTTTCTAAGACGACCTGATATGTGTAGATATTTTTTTTAAAGAAACTGCATCATTGATAAAAAAAATGTAAAATAATGAAATTCAATTTAGAGCAAAGATGATGGAAAATAATTTATGAATATTTAATTGACGGTTTAATATGACATGACGGATGAACAAGTGCTGATAGACCTGTTAAGGAAAACGTATAGTTGACTTTATATAAGTGGGAGGTCGTCGTCGTACCTCTCAAAGATACTATTTTTAAGCCCAATATGCTTACTAAATACAACTAAGTAGATAG
>JAULKM010024637.1:0-13998 GCA_032355605.1 Rubia tinctorum
AAACCCCTTATGATGTAAACCTACCTAAATCTAGCAATCTTCCAACAAAAACATAACAAAAGAGATGTTAAATGCTTCGGAAAATACATGTATTTGACGTCTCATCAGTTATGAATGGATACTCAGTCTCTTTGGCAAAAAAAAGTGCTCAAAGGTAAGGATGACTTCTTGTGGCTTATTCACAAGGATTTCGTCGTGGGTGGAGTAGCCTATGGCGACGTAGGTGATCCAATGGTAGGTTCTTTTAACTAAAAAGCATGAAAGAGGAATAAGTCACGTTGACGACAATAAATATATGTGGTCTTTATTTCTTTGTTCTTGGCATATTTTTAATAGATATATTTTGCATCTTTTAGAATGACAAAGATTTTTTGTGATGAAACTCTTGTTGATTGATGAATTTGAGTTCAAGTCTCCTTCTTTTTGAATGAAATAACATAGGGCTTGTTTGGTCACAAAGGATTTTTGAAAAAAGGGAGAAAAAGGGGGAAAAGGCACAAACCTTTAGCCAGGATTTTGGCACAAGGGGTGCCGGGTGCCAGATTTGAAATTTTGCAATTTTTGGCCAAAGATTCAGGTTTTTGAAATTCAAATTTTGAGCTAAAACATGGATTTTTTGGCTCATTAATTCAGAAAAATATTTTTTCCCCAAGTGTTAGTGTAAATAGTACATCAACACCTTCCTTGTGCATAAATTGATTAGTACTTTTTGTCCCTCTCACTCTCTAATTTTTAAAAATGTCATCCTTATCTCATGTGTACCTATTTTTTTATTCACATTCTTTGCTGAAATTTTCGATCCATAGTACACCATCCTACCCTTAGGATTAATTTAGCTCATTAAAATTCTCAAGAACACTCACTCTCACTCTCCTTGGGATAGCTCAAAATTTTGGGCCATTGTTTTTAAAAAATTATCATTTTTTGTGTGTAAATTCTTCATCTCTTGGCTTCAAATTGCGGGTAATATTTTGAGCTCTATGTTACTTTATTTATTTAGCATGTTGGTGATGTGATAAGGACCTTTGTGTTTGGAAATCTGTTGAGATGTTCTTGGGAGAAAGTTTTGGGCTATTTGAATGATTTTTTTCTAAACTAAGTGTGGGGGTGAGTGTATTGTCCTTTTGCTTTGATTTTTTTTATATTCATTGAATATGATGATTTAGGAGGTATGATTCTTACTTTAATGATACTCTTGATGGAATGGGTTGATTTGTTTTAGAAAAAATGCTTCTTCATTGAGTAGCCTATATGTGAAGATAACTTGTTTTGGAAATGTTGTGGCTATTTGGGAAGAAGTGTTCTTTGTGAATAAGTCTTGATAAATACCTTTTGATTATTCTTGCATTACCACCTTTTTCTTGATGTGAATAGGATGCCTACAAAATAGCAAGGTTGGAGAAAGACACATCTTCCTAGGGTGACAAAGGGAAGAAACCAGCCAAAGTTGTGAAACGAAGGCCGAAAACTTCACTTCCTCCCAACCCTGCACATGTCATTGATGAATTCATGGGTTTGACCAAAATTTCCGAGGATGCAGTTCGGAGGTGGAGGTACCTAAATTTCCCTAAGATAACTATAATGGAAACAAAGTTCTCTTGTAAAGAAACTTTGGGAGCTTTAGGCCTACTCAAGCCACTCACGTACTTTCTTAGTAGGATAGGCCTAGAGGATTTCTCGGACAAGCACTCGAAGACCTACATTCGGTGGAATTTATAATTCTTGGCGACTTTGGAGCAAATGAAGGACAGTGAGGGGGAGGAGATTCATCCAATTCCACTTGGATGATAACGAGTACACTATGACACACAGAGATAACACCAAGCGTTCGGGTGGAAGTACGGGAAGGAGATCCAAAGGAATCACCAACAATGATTTTCGTTCTCGTTGAGCAACTTTTGGAGGATCTAATCGGGCACAGAAAGGAAGCACCTTTGCAAGAGTACGACAATCGTCCACCAAATATTGCGTTACATTTAGTGACTATTAGCCATGGGAGTATTTTATCTTTGGGAAATCTCCCAATGCCTGGGGTCAGATGTTCATGTCCTTTGGGCGATGACCCTGGAGGGAAAGTTTTACCCCAATATGGTTACAACCTTTGTGGATATGTGCCTTGCAATGAGGAACATGAAAGGTGGAAATATTTTTATAGGAGGCATAGTTGGACTCTTAGCCCAACACTTGGACCATTCATCTCCTTCTCCATTGGAGATGGAGAGTTTGGATCGTTCAGGGACACGCTACACGATGGACAGGCTGGCAAAAGCAGGGATGGTGTCAACTACAACTTTGGAGGATAGTTTTTTATTGCTATATAGTGGCTCTCCAGTGTGCAATTTTATGATTCTACCCAGTCACAACACACAACTATCAATCACGATACGGTGTTGGAGTACCTTTTCATAGCCCCTTATCCGAGGTTTGAGAAGGATTTCTACAAAATCCTATAAAATCTTGATATGGATATCGAAGAGGATGACAGTGAGACCCCATCTAGGGTGCCTCCTAGCCATACTAGCATATCTGCAGGCATTCTTGATCAATTCTGTATCTTTGGAGAGCAACTTGCTAGTTATACCAACATTTTGATTGATATTGGTGAAGTAGTAGGTGGGTTGAGCTTTCAGTTGGATGACTTTAGAATGGGGCTAGGTTCTATGGAGGATACCATGCTCACTTGGGGGTCTGAACATGATTCCATTGAGAAGGAAATAAAAAAAAGAGTTTTCCATCGTGGATGAAAGGTCAGATGCTCAAGAAGAGGCCATCGAGAAAGTGTTTGATAGACTTCATCTTTAGAAGCTAGATGTCATTCATATTGAGAGGTATGAGATGCGTCAAGAGGAGAGAAGGATGGACCTCTCAGGGTCACATGAGTGAGCTTCACTACATTTATCTCTCCCACTTATGATTTTTATTGATTCATTGCATTGAGGACAATGCAAAGTTCAAGTGGGAGGGGAGTAGTGAAACACGTAGGAGTTTTCATCTTGGGATTCCTTTGTGTTCTTGGTGTTACTTTAGTTTGTTCTTTTTGTTGGTTTTGGGAAGTCGGTAGAATCTTTGGTGGTGTGAACTTTTCCTAGTCTTGGGGAATGTTTTAGGATGTACAACTTTAGTGGTGTAAATTTTTTCATTTTCACTATCTTTTGTGGTATGAAACCCAACTTTGGGGCATTTTGTGGTATATAAAAAAATTTGAATTTTTTTAATAAATGAAAATATATATATATATATATATATATATATACCCGGCTAAGTTGGAAGCCCGAAAGGGAAACTTAGGCAAAAATGGGAAATGAAGCCCTGATAGGTCGAAAGGTCAAGGTAAAAATGAGAGGCTAAGGCATAGTTAGGTTGGAAAACCTAGGCAAAAGTGAGAAGCCATGTGGGAAAAAGTGAGATGGTGAGCTCAACATGTGTGAATGCTAGGATGAAAACCCGAAAGGGCTCCCAGGAAAAATGAGAGAAACATAGAAAATTTTGAAATGGAGCTTCAACGTCTTTTGGCCATCTTTGGCGGTTTCTTCATCAACATCTCTTGGATTGTCTTTGCCGATTTCTTCGGGGGAGTAAGTTAGTTCAAAATTTATCTTCCATGCTTACCTTGTTTTTCAAAAAAAAAAATTGGGATAGTTAGGTTACTTTAGCAACTCCGGGGAGTGTGAGAGTTGTGAGATTCTTAATTCTTTGGGGGAACTTGGGTAGCTTGGGAATAATTTGAATGTATTGGCTAACTTCCCTTTGCATGGTACATTTCGCTTAGATATTTTCTCTTTTTTTTTACTGGAGGAAGAGTAAAGGTTTAAGTGTAGAGGGGATTGATGTGCACCATTATGCATGCATTAGCCGATGCATTTAACATATTTATTATCATATTCTGTTTGGTTGACTGCTAGTTTAGTTAGATTTGCATGACAAAGAGTTTGGACCACCACTTTTGGTTTTCTTTTATAAATCCCGTGTTTTGTAGACTTAATTGAGACTAATAAACACTTGTATTCATGGGTGCTTAGATCTTCCTCTTTGATCTCATTGGTAGTTTGCTCGTGAGTGCCTTTTCATTTTCTTTTGGTGGAAGGCCATCCACGAGGGATGTAGTAGATATTTGAAGGCCATTCACAAGAATGGTAGAAGATATCGAAGGATATTCGTAAGGATTGTAGTAGATCTAAGGATACGAACTCCAAATTGTGGTAGTAAAAGGAATTGGTACCAAGAAAGGCGGAGTCAAAGATTAAGAAGGCCAAAGAAGAGACAGAGGGATTGTTGTTCGAGGTTTCACCGAGTTCTGGGAAAAATACAAAAGGAATCAATACTTGAGCATTTCACCATTGGATTTTTCTTCTCAAGTGCTAAAAAACCAACTACAAGAACTCTCAAATTGGACCAACGGTTCACCCCTAACGGAGCGAAGAATTTAGCCATGCAAACCAGCTACAACCGGCGTAGACTGAAAGCTAGCACAGCCCACACCAACCGGCACGGCCCGTGTCAGGGGGACCTTGGCATGGCCCGTATCACTAGGAGCGGTCCTTGCAATAATCCGGAACGAGGCCGTAATTGTGACCTTTTATGTCCACACTGCAATGGAGTTTTGTACAAGAACTTGCTCATTTTGATGGATGTAAGTGTTCACACAGAAGGCACGAGAGACCTATCAAAGTTACCCAAATAGTTAGCATATGCCGGGGTGAGTACATGTCAAGTAACATGTGAAATAGAATTAGCATTTCTAAGGACCATAGATGTTTGAATAAGCCTTGTGATTTAATTGCTAGTCTAAGCATAAGTTATGTTTAGTCTCATAGATAGTTATGTTTGGGATAGTTATGTATATTCCCATATATTATTAGTTTTGTATCATACATTTTGTGGAAATGTTTTTTGATGTTGCTAGATGTGGGCACATATATGTTGTTAGACTATTTTATTTTTCCTAAATTGAACTATAAGAGCAGTTGTGCGCAGCTGCGGTCATCGCCCAATTATAGTTTTCTTTTTCCTAAATTGAACTAATAGAGCAGCTGCGCGCAGCTGCAGTCAACGCCTAATCCATATTCTGTCCCAGCTGGATGGAACTACTAGAGCAGTTGTGCGCAGCTGCGGCCAGCGCCCAATCGCAATTCCAAATGAAAAACCGGTGAAAATTTCAACAATGGTTTCCTAAACACCAGTGCAAACAATAAAACCAATGTTTTTAAACCGGTGCTAATATGTGGAAACTGGTGCCAATTTAGCATAGGTTTTATAAAACCCGTGCTAACCAGAAAACCGGTGTTAAATCTAGCACCGGTTTTATAAAAACTAGTGCTAACCAAACAACCGTTGCTAAATCTAAAAAACGGTGCTAACGAAAAAAATGTTGCTAAATCTATCACGTGTTTTATAAAATCGGTGCTACCCAAAAACCAGTGCTAACTCTAGTACCGGTTTCTCATAAACCAGTGAAAACTTTTCACCGGCTACTTAGGCACCGGTTTTTTGGACACCCAAAAACCCTTGCTTGATTTCCAAAAAACCGGTGCTAGAGCGGTAGTCATGTGGTAGTGATAGGGGCAAATCGGGGTCATCCACAAAGAAGAGGGATTTTCCTAAGGATTTTCACATATAAAGGTGAATACTACACTAGATATAGATATAGATATATATATATACACAAACACACACATATATACACACACACACACACATAAAAGCTTGTAAAGAGGGGTTTTTTGATTGGTTTTTCTAAGTTATGAATTTAAAGACAAGTTAACTAGCAAGCAATATGAGTCTACTAAATATGCAACAAACTACTAAGAAGAGATTAAACACAAGTTACAGGAATTTGGGCGCGATTGATTTCCACTTTCAAACAACTTATATATCCTTGAACAAACAACCTATTCAATACTTTTACTACTTGTTGTGATGATAAATCTTCTATCCTTCTTTGATAGTTGTTTACACGAGTGAATTCGATATCTCTTGCTGAACCTTACTAATGACTCCTTCAGTCGATCAACGCCTTAAAAGCATCCCATTAATGGCATTAAGTACAAAAAATCTACAAACTTGGTAACACTATAAACACTACATCGTGTATAAGCATTAAATCAATTCATGCATTTACACAATATTAGTCAAGAACATTCAACGTTCATAAACTTCTCCTATTTGCTACATAAAACAAACATGACAAAGAATTCAACATTATCACATTAATCTAGCATTTATCAAATCATGAACCTTATTAGAAGCTCAAATTCATGCTACTTTCTTCTAACCCTAACAAGCAATCATACAAACATTTCATATACTCAAACTCCAAACACCATTAATGTATTCAACAACCAAATTCAAAGCACAATAAATACACAATGGCAAAGAATTAAATAGCTTACATGTAGTTCTCAGGACATGGTCTCGGAAGCCTTAATCAATTGCTCCCAAGACTAAGTTTAGCTACTGAATTCATACTAAACAACAATAGTAATTCGAACATAAAATTAAGATGAAATAAAGATGAAAATGGTAGAAAACTAGGGTTTGAGAGCTTCAAGTTCGGGCCAAAGAAGTTATGTGGAGGAGAGAGGATAAGATGGTATTTATAGTCCAAAAAGTCAAGAAAATTGATCAAGGCAGTGACCTGTCGCGATTCGCAATACAGGCATCGCGAGTCACGACATATAGAGTAAGCTGCGCATCAACATTTTCTTCTTCTTGTCTAAGGGTAGCCATTTCTTCTTCACATCTTAAAGTTTTCACGGTCTTCGTTGTCTTCAAAATTAGTCTTCATGGTCTTCAAATCTTCGAACTATTACCTTGTCTCACAAAATTCCTTAGAAAAGTGATAAGAGCGCAAAAGTTGCCCTTTACTCTCCTAATAGAATTTCAAGAGCACAGAAGCCTACCAAAATGAGTAAAAGATATCCCAAAATCACCATATAATATGGACACATCAAACTCCCCACACTTAAACCATACTCGTCCTAGAGTAAGAAAAGATTCGAGAATAAATAAGTTTACATGTCCCCCATCCTAATACTAATATCCCCCAATCAAAGCCTTACAAAACTCTAAATATCATAAGTCCCAAAATCAAAGATCAAATGAGAATTTTATCACACACACCCCCATTCCTAGATCTACCCAAATATACCACTTATCAATACGCTAATTCCCCTAGAAACATTTCCAAATCCCGAATTGATACTCCCAAAATCCAATGGTATCAAGTGAAGTCAAAACTATGTCAAAGGTTCAAATACAAGTTTTACTTCATACCAATATATCAAACAAAAAATGAAGTATACCAAGAATCAAGAATTCCATACCTTACTTCGTTTTCCACGCTAAATTATCCAATCCTAAGAAGTCCCATGATGTTGGGCTACTCGATCTATCCATGTGTCAACCGCAACCTTATGACTCCAACGCCAGTAAATGAGTAAATTGTAACATATATATTTTTCCTTTCTCTCTCTCTCTCTCTCATTTTACCTAGGAGCCCTTTCGGGTTTTCATCTTAGCCACATATCATTTTTCTTTTGGCTCACGTCTGGCCACACATTTAGCCTCTCATTTTTTCCTAGGCCGCCCTTTTTGGGTTTTAAGCCTATCCTGACCCCAATTTTGTCTAAATTGCCCTCTCGGGTTTTCAACTTAGTGGGTTTTCTTCTTGATTAATTTTTTCCTTTTCCTTTTCAATATTTGTTTTTTCAAATTTTTTGAATATATATTTTTCTTCATTTTTTTTCGTGTGTTTTCAATCAAAAATAGCCAAAAAGCTTCCGCATCTCAAAGCTACAAAAACATCTGAATACATCAAAACACAACATCCCCAAACTAGCAAAAACATCCCAAAAGAAAAATAGTAAAAGATAAATCCCCTCCCCCACACTTAAACACTACATTGCCCTCAATGTAGACAAAAAAGGGCAAAACACAATACAAATCAAAGCAGGGAAGTATGAAAGTAAAAACAAAGTCCTCACAATCACTACTGTGAGGATGAACCACCATATCCGTAGCGTTGTTGATATAGAGCCATCCACTTCTCATTCATCTGACGCCCTACGCCTCTATGCTCTAGGATATGGGCATGAGGTGCCACCTTAGCATGCATGCATGTTCCAGACTCTGGATGCGAGCTGATCAATCTCCTCATCCATATCCAACAAGTTCCGCGACATATATAGGTTATGTTGATACATCAAGCCGTGCAATCGTGAGTAGAAATCTACTGGCAGCTGCAGGGAGTGTCTGTGGTGGCAATTTCCCCGACCGACTATTGCAGGTACACAACAGGTTCCCGGTGGCCGATCAAGTTATCAATTCCACACCTCTTCACCTATCTTCCTTCGAATGGCCCTTGCTACGTGTCATCCATTCTTTCCCTCCACGCCACTTCATCTAAGGCCATTCACCACTTTATTTGCTTTCTTGTAGGAATTAGATGGTAGTTTTAACTTTTAAGGTCTTAATTTGCGGATTTACCCTGCTCCCTCCAATCACAATTATCTTCCATTTCTTTTGTTTGATTAGAAGTTCATATTTCGAGCTCCTACTTTTTTCATTTTGTTGGTTTTGCTTCTTATTCTTGTAGTGGTGTTTAGTTTGTGATCATTTTGAGGATTTTCACATTGGAAATACTTGAGTTTATATATGCATTACAGGTGTTCGATTTAATGTCTAGACTACCCCCTTTAACATGACCTAATTTCCTATTTTTATATTTTTGTTGTTTCTTCAGAACTCGTATTTTGTTCATTTAAGAATGCATCAGCATACTGATGACCAGCACTACTAATCGATTGTTTATGAAAAGGTTCTTGATTCACCGTTTATCAATTTAGTGTTTAGCTTTAGGTGTTTATTTAGACAAGACGAGTAAAATCTTCTTGTTATGTAAATTAACTTGATGTTTCTCCACTACAGGTTATAAAAATATTAGTGACGATGTTGAATAATTCAGTGACGATGTCAATAATCCAGTCTAGGTAAGAAGATAGATTGGTACATAAAGTTTAATTGCTAGCATCTTCATATTGAACTTGTCTTTTTATCATTTACATGCTCAGTCATGATGATAAGAAAACTGCCTCGGAATAGAAACAAAAATTGGAATGATGTATTATTTTTAGTTTTCTGGTGAATTTGGCTCATTAACATGGTCAGTTCTCTCTATTTATCGCTATTTGGTATTGTGGAACAAATCCATTTTTTAAAAAACTCTTTAGCGATGAAAAATGTTTATTATTAGTGTGATCCATATAGTGGTATTTAAACATTCAACTTGTTTAAGATATGATTCAAAGTGTCCCTAAAATTTCATCTCATTACTTAATGTTTATTTATTTTTCTCCCTTATTATGCATAATCTTAATGTTTATATATTTTTCTCCCTTTTTTGATCATTGAAGATGCTTCTGCTGCACATCTCACCAAAGTGGTTTTCATTAACTTTGAATCTTAGAGAAGGTTTGTCTAATTTTCCTTTTTTTAGTATTTTAGTAGAGATGTTAACTATGATATATAATTAAATCTATGCATTTTGTTCTAGCAGCGCAGCTGCTTCAACAATGGCTGCACTTAAGCACCTGGAAATTAAAATTGTGGCTATCATACCAAAAGGTGTACCTGAGGCCTATGCTAAGAATTAGATTGCTTGTGCCCCTTTAAACAACAAGGTAAAGAAAATTAGCTTCATCTCTTACTGCTTATGTAAACCTCATATTGTGCTATGATTCTGCATTGCAGCTTAAAGATTGTATTGGTTTAAAACTATAAAACTTGGAGCTCATATTTTTTTCTTTCTCCCTCTTTGAAAATTTCATGCAATTTTTGGACAACACTTACCTGCATTTTGTTTTAAGACTAGATTATTTTAAGCATGCAACCATGTTTTTTCATCTTACTACTAGGGACCAGAATAGGCCTACCATTGAAAGAACCCCTATGCCTATTGAAGATCTAAGTGATGAAAAAGAGGAGCTTTTCTTGAGATGGCTCGAGACGTAGTAATTACAGAAGATCTATGCGAGTTTCTGGTGTGTAAGTATTTTTTTCTGGATCACCCATTTGTTGAGATTTCCATTTCACATAAATAATACAGAGTGTGATGTTTCTTGGTTTAGGGATGATATATCTATGATTCTTGGTTTGATTAAGATCAAAGTGTGAGATGCCTTTTTCCATTCATTTGCTGAAAGTGTGATTCTGAAGTAGATATGAGCATATGCTTCATAACGATGTTATATTTTTCTCAAACTAGAGTAATAATATATAGGATTGAAGGATAGAAAATATGAGCTAAAATTTTGAATAGAAGGTGTTTTAAGGAATAGAATTGTATAATATTGAATTTTCGTGTGGAGCAAAGGAGGAATACTACATAGAATTTTCCAAAACTTCTGAATGCATTTTTAAGCACTGTTAGATTTTTGTTTGAATATGATTTCGAGCTCATGTATTTATTTCAGAGCCGGTGAATAAATAGATGAGATCACCGAAGGAGTGAAAAATGTGAGCATCACCGCCACCGCAGATCTCCCTAAGACGAATCGCATTCAGGTATCCAACACCAAGAAGCCCCTCTTCATCGACGTCAAACTCTCCAATGTAGGTTTAAATTGTGAGGAATCTAAATTTTCAATTTCATGAATACCAAAACAATTTATGAATGCCTAATTCCTATTCGCAGAGGTATATGCAGTAGTACAGGGAGGTGGATCTCTTTGCTCTCAGTTTAGGTACTGCTAATTTGTGTTGGATTTTGATTTTATGCCTTTGCTTTTCGAGTGATTTTCAGCGGTGCATTATGTTTTTTGTATTTTTGCTTTTTATTGGTGGTGAGTGTTTCTTAAATTCTAAAGAACAATGGTTTTGCTGTGGAAAAGAGTAAGTAGTATGCTTTTACTATTTTACCATTGATATGCAAAATACTGTGTGATTCTTATTGGTCTTGATGATTGCATTGCAAAAATCACAACATCCACTATTGAGATTAGGGATGATTCGAGAGGTAGCCCTGTCTCAAAAGCAAAAGTATCTTCGTTTATTTGTCATGTTTAAGATTAAGCTTGCAAGGTGATTTTTTAATGTATGATTAACCATATTGGTGATGTGTGCTGCAGTTCGAGATAGTGTTGGGAATAACGGAGATGTTTGATGAATTAATGGCAGCAGTTGCAGAGAGGGAAGCCGCCGAGGTAGAAGAAGAGACTTGAAAGGAAGGGGAGTGTGTCTTCCTTTCAAGTAACATGCTTCACGCCCTTTTTGAATGTTGACATTTTATTGTCATTAGCCAAAGATATGTTAGTAAGCTTCAGGTGTGATTCCTGTCTTTTCTAAGATTGTTTGCTCCTTAGTTTCCAATTTTCACATCTCTTGAGTTTTGATTTCTTGAACATGGCTAACTTGCAATTGATTGAATACGAAACATAAGTTGCAGATATGTTTGATTTCCATCCTATGCTATGTTTATTTGGTTCTTTTACTACCGAGTATGCTTATTTAGTTGCTCAGAGCTGTGAATATTTGGGTGTAAAAATCTTAGAGCAATTGAAGTTGGTTGACTCAATCCTTTTTAAAACATATGTTTTCCATTCAAATCCATAACAATTCATTGTTCTTGTTTATTTCATTTGTGATACTGAACCGTAAGGATAGCACATTTTTTTGTAATTCCGAGCAATATGAATTTACTCGGCCTTTATCCAATCATTTGAAAAGTAATCTTACTAATAAAAAACTTTGTTAGAACAAACTCTTCCTGTGGAACGGAGGTTACATGCATTTTTCAATGTTTTAAACATAAGCAAGTCAATTTATCGTCGGATCAAAATTACCTCAACCCAACAACTAGGAAAAAAGGAAATCACTTGAGCATTCAATCAAGGGAAGACAATTTATTGGTTCTTTCCATAATGCAAAATTCGCCCTAAATATTTCCAACCTCAGTTTATTAGATTGAAACCATATAACCAGCAACCTAAAACACTTCAATGGATCTTCTTCATTTTCCACCAATATCTTCTTGCAAGCCTCGTAACACATGAAAGAGATTCCAGGTGCAGGTACCAACTTCATGCAATTTGGTCCCAATCCCCTGTACACCCCGTAACACATTCATGCTTGAGTATGCTTAAAAGGGTGTGAAGCATGTTCTCATACTGTCTACCATTGAGAGCCCCGGCTTGCATGTGTTTCCGAGCCAGCTCAAGCGGAAAAGTTGCACTGCTCGAGATTGTACCAGCCGCTGATCCTATTAAGAACATTTCTATATTTCAAATTTCCAAAGCAAATAACTGAAAGCACTTTGACCACTGATCCTATTAAGAGCGTTGCTGTGATCATATTAAGAGCATACTTTTGGGAGCCATACTTTGAAGTCTGTGTAGCCATCTGCGTCTAGAGGAGTTAAGGCATCGAGAGGAGTGACAGTAATTTATAAGCAAAGATAGATAATAGATTAATATTTTCGAACCTAAATGAAATATACACATTGTAAAAAGATGAACTAAAAGTGGTATGCATGTATCCTTCCTGCAAGGTGGGATAGTTTGTTTCGCTATCAATATCTTGTTTTCCTTTGACTTGCAAATAAATTCAGTGAAGTATCAAATAAAGAACTCATTAACTGGAAAATTAAGAGCATAGGATTTTCAAGAGAAACAGGTGATACCTCTCTTATGAAAAGAAGGTGTTCCTAGTGTCATAAGCAAAAGAGCTGAAATTTAAACCATAGAAGCATAATCAAAGATCTGAAAATTTGAAGCACGAAACATATATGAGGAGGCAGATATATTGATGATTGAAAAGTCTTAACTAACAACAAATCATCACAGCTCAGAAATATTGTTAATATTGGTGGCAACTGGGATAGCTCAAAGAGTGGCCATATTACTTTGAACGTTTCTCTGATGTCTGAATGAAGACTATGCTCTTATGTTGTTGCTCCTTGTATTGAAATTGTAGGTGGTGATAGCTGATGATTGTATCAGTGAAGAGGTTGACAAGCTCTTGGCTTCCTTTCCCAAGGGAGGTGTATTGTTGTTGGAGAATGTTGGGTTCTACAAGGAAGAGGAGAAGAATAACCCCGAGTTTTCACAGAAGTTGGCTAGACCTGTATGTTAAACGATGCTTTCGGCACTGCCCAGAGCCCATACTCTCAACGAAGGAGTTGCCAAGCGTACATAATTACAACCATTCAAGTAAAAAATGGTAAACCAGTGGGAATTAACACTCTGTGGTCCCGCGAAGGCTACATTCTGCTTGATTAATTGTATATTTTTGGGTGAGGAGAGCTGGATGATAAAGAATTATTTGTCACATGACGAAGAGAAGCTAGAGCCTCACACTGCAAAGGGGATTCTTACGAATTCCTTATTTTCACGTATGCTGGTTTGATAGAATTTTCGTCAGAATTGCATTTTCACTTCATAGCTAGCTTTTGCATGTAAATTTTTTTCGCTACAACATTGCATAGGTCTTCAGTTTTTTTTAAACATTCTAAAGAAAAGTAAGAGTCTGTCTCTTGAAAAATCATCTTTCCATAAGTTATGAAAATACCAAGATTTAAACGGTAAATTAGAAAAAATCAATATAAAAGTTTTAGGTTGCATTAACTGGGTCATAAACATATAACTAGCTACTACACATTGCATAATAAAATTTTAATATTACAAATAAAATCTTTTACATTTTTATAATTCTAATTCAACTCCGATTCTTCACATGGAAAGACGATCTTTTCCAAAAACTAATTACAAAGTAACAAAAAATATAATAAGAGTGAATTTTATATCAACAAAGAATTCAAATAAATATGCTATTAGTCCAGGTTAGTATTGCACAAAGTGCAATTACCCAAGCTAGTACATATAACAGCTTGTAAAGAGGGGGATTTTTTGGTTGGTTTTTCTAAGTTATTAATTTAAAGACAAGTTAACTAGCAAGCAATGTAAATCTACAAAATATGCAACAACTACTAAGAAGAGTTTAAACACA
>JAULKM010024647.1:0-13998 GCA_032355605.1 Rubia tinctorum
AATGCATGATACGCTCTTCTTTGCCAAGTGGTCATGTTTTCGCAGGAAGCAAGTTAATATCCCCGAGGACGATGTTACAGTTTTTTTATTGGATCTCTGATCTGTAATAGTACGGACGATCAGTCCGGTTGACATGTAATTTAAATATCATTGCAATATGTTAGTTATTGCTAGAGGCTAGTTAGGTTGGATGTCAATTCCACTCATTTTAATCGCCGTTGGGCATTTTCCCAACATTTTGGAATGATTTTTTTTAATAAAAAAAATGAAGAGATTTTGATTTATTTTATATTCCTTCTCTCGCGGAAGAAGAATCCGAATAGAGTTGTGTTTTGGGCTTTATAAATCGTGTGCATATACACGGACGCAGACATAGGGAGGGAGATTATTTAGTTAGAATATATATATATATCTGTTTTCATTTTTTTTTTTTTGTTCCAGGAGGGAATTTCATAACACAATTGCATGTTTTGACTTTGGAATCAAGATTTTTCTTCAGGATCTTTGCACTATTTTATTATAACGGTTTGATTTGTTTATTTATTATTTAATTTTGATATTCATGTTTTGTTTTTATATTATACTATTAGTATGTTTAGTTTAATTAGTATGAGTAGCTAATTTATATATCGATATGGAATAACAAACATTAGCTTATGAATCGTGAGATCTAATTGTTTTATAATTGATTCTTATGTGTTTTTTTATTGTTTTTGGTTTAATTTATTTCTGATGTGTTTAAGTCTGGTCAACTTAAATATTATCGTGATAATGCTATCTAAATCTACCAATACGTGATCGTTGCAAAGGGTTAGTAAGTAGCGAGTTCTTGTGAAAAACAGCTAACTAGCTAAGACTGTAATAGCAAGATGGGGAACAATTAATTGTGCATTACTATTTGCTTTTACTTTGGTAAATGCTATATCAGGTTCTTTTCATTCTTAATGCTATCGAAATGTGTATCTGGTTTAGCGAATACTTTCTGGGGTTAACTTGGTAAGAGAATTAATTAATTAATTTTAATTGGTCAATTATCGACAAAGTAAGAAAGAATTGGGGAGGTTAACCTTACCTACTTTCCTATAACTGATAGATGCAAATGAATTGATTTATCTTTGCGCCTATGATCGATGTTTAACTAATGTGAGTTATTCCGAACCGATTACATTCATTATATATTTTCTAGATTTTGTATTGTTAGTTTACATTACTATTTCATATTTTATATTAGTTAGTTGTATTATTAGTTTTAGATAAAATCTTGAAAACTAAGGCGTGGTGGCTACACCAAAACTTCTCTATATTAGTAGGTGATTATTATAGTTATTGCTCTGTTCCTCGTGGGATCGACTTTGCTTACTACTGTGTTAATTTCATCGTTAGAGCTTGTAGATTATTTTGGTGAGTGAAACGACGTTCACCAGCCGAAGGCTCCTCCTGGTCAGCCTTCTGCGTCTCCTGATTTATCTGCTCGTCATAGTACGCGGGGGCATCACTCTCATTCTTATCTTAATGATTATGTCTGCTCAACCCCCTTCATTGATATACTCACTCATACGCCTTCATTATCCACGGGTTTTCTCTATCCTTTAATTGATTGTGTAAATTGCAATAAAATTTTTGGTTCGCGTTCTAGATTTTGGGTGCAGTAACTTCTAGTGCAGATCCTACCACTTATTATGAGGCATCGAAGCATGAATGCTCTCTAGCACAATGAGATGAATGCTCTCTAGCCTAATGAAACTTGGATTATGGCTTCTTTTCCTACGGATAATACTGCAATTGGGTGAAAATGGATTTATCGTACCATGTTCAAATCCAATGGCTTCATTGAACGTCACAAAGCTCGTTTGGTGGTTATGGGCAATCGTTGATTGAGGGAAATGACTATACTGAGACATTTGCTCTTGTTGCGAAGATGAGTTCAGTTCACCTATTTCTGTCTTGTAACCATTCGTGGTTGGGAACTTCATCAGATGGATGTCCAGAATGCTTTTCTACATGGTGATCTTCACAAAGAGGTTTTCATGCTCCCTCCTCCTGGTTATATTGCGTCCCCAGTCTTGTTTTTCGACTTCAGAAATCTCTTTACGGTTTACGACAAACTCCTCACAACTGGTTTGCCAAGTGGGAAAATTCTCTAGGATGTTTGGATTTGTTCAGAGTAAGGATGATTACTCTCTTTTCTTTTACTCCCGCGGTTCGGTTTCATTGCATGTGCTCTTCTATGTGAATGATTTGGTGATTGTTGGTAGTTCTTCGTTGCCAATCTCTGAATTCAAGAAATACTTGAGCTCTTACTTTCACATGAAGGATCTTGGTGCACTTAAGTGTTTCTTGGATATAGAGATTGCTAGAAGATCGGATGGGATGTTTCTTTCACAAAGGAAATAGGCCCTTGACATTTTATCAGATACTGGTTTATTGGCTGTTAAACTGACTAATTTTCCAATGGAGGAACAACATGACCTAGCGCGCGTAGAGGGGTCACTTTATGATGATGCTGAGCAGTATCGGCCCCTGTTTGGTTGTCTCATTTACCTATACCATTACACATCATGAGCTTAGTTATTTAGTTCATATGCTTGCTCAGTTCATGCAGTCTCCTTCTGTTCTTCACTGGCAAGCTGTTCTCCGGGTTCTGCACTACTTAAAGAGTCATCCTGGTCAAGTTTTATTCCTCTCTTCAAGTAGCTCTTAACAGTTGATTGCTTTTTGTGATTCTGACTGGGTTGCTTGCCCCATTGCACGACGTTCTCTCTCAGGGTATTTTGTGATGATTGGTGATTCTCTCATGGAAGACCAAGAAACAACCTACAGTTTCTCATTCTTTGGCTGAAGTGGAGTATCGTGCGATAGCATTCACTTGTTATGAGTTATCATGGCTTAAGTCTTTGCTTCGGAACTTAGATATTGTGCATTCTAGCCCCATGCGCCTGTTTTGCGACAGTCAATCTGCTCTTCATATTGCGGCTAATCCTGTCTTTCATGAACGTATGAAGCACATTGAGGTTGATTCTCATTTTGTTCGTGATCTTGTGCAATCTGATACTATTGCTACTCATCATATCTGCACTTCTGATCAGCCTGCAGATTTGTTTATGAAAGCTCTTAGACGTACTCAGTTTCAGTTACTACTTGGCAAGTTGAGCATTCTTGATCTACATGCTCCAACTTGAAGATGAGCATTAATGAATAGCAATATTATGTGAATATTACTTCTATATAGATTAGAATCCTTTCCTTTTATGATTCTGTATAGGTCTTTTGTACATTTATATATTGTAACTTAGATCATGAATACAAACACATCATTATTCCCTTACTTTCTTCAAGTCTCAATCCGAGAATTGGGTTATATATTAACGACAAATTTCAAGTAAAATGTGTGATTGGATGCTACATAATTGACTCATTATTCTTAACAGTTATGGTATGTAGTGGTGCTTACTTACAACCCCGGTCTATTAAACCATTCAACGGCGGTTAAAATATAACCGTCATTTTTTACACTTACGTCAATGGTTCTATCACAACCACCATTTAACATTTGCACGCAGCGATCCTTCAGTCTTCTTTCAGTAAAATGCTCAGATATCGGAACATAGATGACAGTTCGAAGCGAATTTACGGAAAACATCGCACATTAACGCCATTAATGACTCTTTCTGCACTAGTGTATCGATAGTCAACCTTGAAAAACTATCAAAAAAATATGCACGTAAATTTGAGACCCGGGGACCTTATAAGCCAATTTCTAATTAATTGACTGATCTAGTGAAACAAAATATAGAAGCTAAATAGTAAGATTCTGAATAGCTGCCAACTTGACTGCATCTCCGAATCAAAAGGCCGGAACCGGAGGGAAACCATGTATGCAAATTCCACTTCACTGTTTACTTAGGGTCACATATTTCATGAATATAACATGCAGTTTCCCAAGATTTTCTACCAAAGGAAAAGGAAAAAATCTCCGCTTCATTCACTCGGAAATGACTCCATCGCTTTCTTTAAGCAAACTTCCGCGAGCCTTCCTCATGGGCCGATATTACCTGCTCTTTCTGGGAAACTTCTGGGTGTCATTTGCGAGAAGAGAACTAATAGTTCTTCTTCTACGTAATTTCTATTTTTCAATACATTTATTTTTAATTTAGTTCAACTCAATGCAGTTCAGATCATTGCAGTTAAGTTTATATTAATTTTTAAAGATAAATGTTTGCCTTTTTTACACTATTTTAAACTGATATAAATTATTTATTATTTTAATCATGTATAACAAAAAAATTTAAAAAATATGGCAAATAAATTTGTATAGTAAAATAAATTTTATATTTATTAACAAATAATTTTTAGAAATAAATTTCAGTTTTTAGTTTTTAAATTAATTTTAAGAAATAAACTTCATTTTTTCAATTTAATTTTATTAAATTTAGTTCAGTTCAGTATATTGAACTTATTTCAATTCAGTTAATTACATTTATATTTATTTCAAATCAGATCAGATTAGATTAGCTCCAGAGAACAGGACCTAAATCTACAAGTCAACTCTTCCATTACCAAAATACGCTTCCTTTATTTCCCATAAACAGTTCCACCTCATCTTGCATAAAATACCAATCCAAAAGTAATTGTGCCAATTTCTATGAGACGGAGGGAGTAATATAAGTTGAACTGCATTGAGCTCAACTAATTTGAACTGAACTAAACTGCATTGATCTGAAGTAAATTAAAAATAAGTGTATTGAAAAATAGTAACGATATGACTAAATTAAGCTAAATTTTCATTATAAACGTCAATGTTGAAATGAACTGAATTAAACTTTTCTGAACTCAAATGAACTGAATTGAAATGAACTCAAATGAACTGAAGTGCAGAATAACTCTTGATAACATGAACTTTCATATCAAACATTTTTTTAGTTTTGCTCTCATTTTAAATATGGACTTGTAATATTTTATTTTTCAATTTTAATAATTATCTTAATATATTAGTTTTATTTATTAATTGTAGTTACTGAACTGAAATAAGTATAAATATACTGAACTGAAATAAATATAAATATACTGGACTGGACTGAAATAACATAAATATACTGAACTTAATTGAAATAAATATAAATATACTGATATGATCTAACATGAACTAAACTGAAATCCAAATAAGGTCTAGAGAACAGGGCCTTAATCCTCATGTTTTGAAAGTACAAAAATAATCCTAATTATTTAATGAAAGTGTCAATATAACCCGCTAGTGCACTTCCAGCATTCACCTTGACATGGACGTCGTTCACTGCACTTAAACTGACAAAAATGCCCCATATACTGTAATATGAATTTATAAGGACTAGTGTATCCTTACCGCCACCGTCGTTGCTCCACCAACTCCGCCGCTCAAGTCTCACCGCCTCCTCCTCCTCAGCCCAAATCGAGCGGTGGTGAGTGCTGATGAAGCTCCAACAATGGGTTTAGGTGAAGAAGAGGGTGAAGAAAACATAGAAGAAGAGAAGATGAGGGCCGGTGGTCGGGAGAGAAGAAGAAGAAAACATGAGGGGCGGAGGTCGGGTTTAGGGTTTAGGAGAAGAAGATAAAATTAGGGGGATAATAGTCTTTTCACAATTTTATTTTTTATTTTTTAAAGAGGGGTAAAAGAGTCATTTCATAAAATTCTGCCAAAATTGCCGAAATAATTTGGTTTGCACTTTCACTGATTATCTAGGATTATATTGGCATTTAAAAAAATTAGAAGGTTATATTGACACTTGTGTCATATAAGGTTATATTAGAACTTTTCTCAATATTTTAATATGCATTAGTTTGCTACCTAATGCAAAACTGATTAGATGCCCGATTTCCTAGCTCAGAATTCCGAGGTTATTCCTAAAATTGGAACAACGACTACACAATACAACCGGAACTGTGGAAATATCGAGTTGAACTTCGATATCGGATGCCGATCTAATTAAACTTTGGGATATATACCAATATAACCCCTACTTGATATAAATGTCAATATAACCCTCAAATAATTTTTAGTGCAAAAATAACCCTAACTAGTTAATGTAAGTGTCAATATAACCCTCAAACCCCATTTCCGGCGTTGATTTCCATTTTCCGGCGTTGACTGTATCTAAAATGTCCAAAATATCCTTAGTGTTAAAATATGAAATTGAGTTCGCCGGACCACCGCCAACCACTGCCGGACCGCCGTCAGACCACCGTTGGACCACTGATAGGGTTATATCAGCACATTCTTAAAATTTACAGGGGTATATCAGCACATTCTTAAAATTTATAGGGTTATATCAGCACATTCGTAAATGGGTAAAATTGACTTTTCCATCGAAAATGTTATATTGGCACTTACATCAACTAGGTAGGGTTATATCTGCATTTTCAATTTTCAAAAGGTTATATTGACACTTATGTCAATTAGATAGGGTTATAAAAGCACTTTTCTCAAGTTTATTTGATTAAATTTATGATTTTGAATTGGGTGCTTGACAAATTCACTTGATACTTATTTGAATATATATATATATATACACACACATGCATACATACATACATATATATATATATGTATATATATTACGGATATCAAAAGGTGTGAATAAGTTGGCTCTTTGTATTGCACTTTCTCTCTCATCCCTCCTCTTTCTCTCTCATCCCTCCCCTTTCTCTCTAACACTGTATAATGTTCTTTAAGCCTCATATGCAACCACCGCCTCCAGCGATGGCGGATCCCCTTCATGGTGGTCTGAAATCATTCGTTGTTGTACTGAAAACGAAATCACCACCCCTCTCCTCGACTTTGCCCAACAACCCTAAAATTGTGCTAAAAACCCCACTTTGGAGAACCGTCATGCCTCTACTCCAACAAACAAATTGAAACTCTCTCTAATCACTATGTCAATACCCTAGTAGGTACATTTCTCAAAGATCAATTATCCATGGAGCAACTGGAAACCTTATTCAAAATGGCTGGATTTGATGGCAACTATCTGCTCGGATCTCTCGACTTCAAACACGTTCTCTTCCAATTCGAGAATCCCAATTATTTTCAAAGATGCTGGATTACGGGTGTTTGGAGCTTCGATGGAGTTCAACTGAAGATCCTAAAGTGGACTTCCTATTTCAACACACGAGCTGAATTATCCATAGTACCCATCTGGGTAACTATTCGTGAAGTTCATTTATATTACTATAATTCAGCATCTATTAAGTATATTGGAAATAATATAGGAAACTTCATAAAAAAAATGTTTCCACTGAAGCACTTACTAGACCATCTGCAATTAAGTTATGTGTTAAAATTAATCTAATGAAACCCCTGAAACAACACATTAGGCTGCGTTCAATAACTAATAATAAGAAATACAACATTGAATATGAAGACCTGCCTATTTATTTCCCACGTTGTTTAAAACTGGGACATTCTAACCGAAAGTGCAGGTTTCAGAATCAGGACTCTGTATCCTGGATCCCCACTGGATCAAATTCCATAATCCCCCATCCAGGATTGAAAACCCCTCATCACCACCACATAGCACTCATTCTAACCCTGCTGCCTCACCTAACCTAACTCAACAACTAGCAACACAACAAATAATACAACCAACAGGTTTCACTTTCCCCCTGCCTCCCAGCTCAAAGCCGAAACAAATCAACCACTTAACCCTGCTCTATACCTTGCCAAATCCCCCTCGAAACTGACCACAGAGGCCAAAAGTAAAGCATAATCTCCAACCTTCTCCATATCCTCCAAATTAACATCAAGATCACACTCTTCAGTCTCATATACCCCATCACAGCTAGCCAATAACATCCCCTCACCCACTAGTCATGCAAACAATCATCCACAGAGACCTAAACCATATACCTAAGATGATCTCCTCATAAACACAAGTAAAATATCAACAAATGATTTTATATCTGACCATACTAAACTGATATTTATGTCTCAGCAGAGAAAAACTCATAACGGGTTTCTCCCACTGCGAAATATGGAGGACTCAAACCTTGAACTGAATACCACCCAACTTGAGCATGATCAATCCAACACACACACAAGTACAGTTCAACGGGTTAGCTCGTCTAACTCTTTCATCTAGATTTCAAAAATAAAAAGAAGCCCAACTATCTGAATCAACTCAATAACACGATGCTAAGGTCATTCACCAAAGGCCTTAAATCTATTGAATTATGAATAGTCCAGTAATTAAAATAATTTTTTAGTCTGGAACATTAGAGGCATGGAAACTTCTTTAACAAGGTTGCATAGTATTTTAAACTAACAAAAGATACTCTTGCTTTGTTTAATTGAACCTATGCATTCTAATGCTCAGTGTGAAATCTATATGAAAATACTGCATTTTGACAATTGCTTATGTGCTGACAATTTCCAAATCTGGATTATGTGGTCTAATTCCATTAACATTAATATCATTACTGATCATCTGCAATACTTTCATGTTAATATTTATAGTCCCAGTTTAAATATTGCTATGGAAGCTATCTTTACATAAGGACTTAGAACTAGAAAAGGCAGGAAATTGCTATGGCATGAACTTAACCAAATGGCTAATAGGAATGCGATCATAATTGGGGATTTTATTGCCATTAGATCCATAGATGAATATAGAGGGCTCGCAGTTCCCAGTTTATCCAGTATTAGGGATTTCAAAAAAATTCATTGAATCCAATGAACTTCTTGAAATTAATATTATGGGTAACACCTACACCTGATCCAATTTAAGACTTAGAAAGCCTACTTCAAAGAGACTAGATAGGGGTCTGGCAACACTTAATTAGACTGCTAACTTTCCCTCATCCTCTATTCAGGTCCTCATTAGAATTACCTCGGACAATAATCTATTGCTGCTACAAATAGGCACCATAATCTCATCCCCTCCAAAGCCTTTGAGATTCATAAATACAAGGTATTCTAGGGTTGAAATTCACACTATCATCTCCGATAACTAGAACATTCCATTAGCATAGATTGGAATGATAGATTTCTACCTCAAACTAACCAGGTTTAAGAAAAATCTAAAAATTTGGAACATAAATGTTTTTGGCCACATAGATGCAAACTTAGAAGAGGCTGAAATTAACCTTAAAAATCAGGAAATGACTTATGATTACACCCATTTCCAAGATGACTTAATAAATATGAACAGATGTAAAGCTTTTCTTACAAGAGCTTTGAGGGAAAACGAAAAAATTCTGGAAGCAGAAATCCAGAGTTAGATGGATCAAAGATGCAGATAGTAATACACAGTTTTTTTATAAAACATTTAAAGAAAGAACATCAAGACTTAACATCACTAATATTAAATATCAACAAGGAACTTGGTTTGACGAGAACTCCCAGCGAGAGGATGAAACTGTTAAATACTATCAAAACCTACCCTTGGCTGACCACCAACCTAACTCGGGACTCTTGTATCTACACTTCCTTAGTCAAATCCACAAATTAATTTCACAGGAAGATAACCAATATCTTATTAAGACAATCACCCTTGAAAAGTTAAAACATATAGTAGATGGCTTAAGTAATAATAGAAGCCCTGGACCAAAAGGCTACTCTAGAAAATTTTTAAAAAATATATTGGGAAACAATAAAAATTGATTTACTAAATGCAACAAATAAGTTCTTATCCTCAACATCTATCCCCCAAAGGTATATCAAGTGTTGGGATAGCACCGATTCCCAAGAAACAACCTTACATGCATAAGCTCATATCCCCATACCAATCATCCTACATGGAAGGAATAGATATATTTGACAATATCTTGTATCTTCAGGAAATGCTCAGATTCTTACACAAAAAATTCAAACTACCAAATTGTATTATGAAACTTGACCTTAGAAAAGATTTCGACAGAGTTAGCTGCTCTTTCTTAAACAACATAATTCTGATTCATCAATTGCATTATGAAAAAATATTTGCCATGCTTATTTTTCTGTCTTAGTAAATGGCAATTCTGTAGGTTTTTTCAAGGCTACTAGGGGTATTAAACAAGGTGATCCACTCTCTCCCTTTCTCTTTAATACATGCTCAAAATATTTCACAAGAAGTATATCCAATATTTTTCTTAATGGAAGCTTAGAGTACTGCCAGCTTACACCAAACTTTTCCCCCATATCACATTTAAGCTAGGCTAATGACACAATCATTTTTCTAAAGGCCTCTGCTGATAACTTAATCAAGATATAAGCATTTCTTGATAATTTTGACCTTACAGCAGGGAAAAAATTAACTACGTAAAGTCTGATTTCTATATTAGCTAGCATGCCACAGCCTCCTAATTTAACTTTATTAGGACCACCCTAGGGATGAAAAGGTTAGCTATGCCGTTTAAGTACTTTGTCTGCCAAGTCTTTGCTGGCTGAATTAAGAATTTCCATTCAAGCCCTTGATTGAAACAATTGATGGCAAACTATTGAACTGGAAAAATCATAGCCTAAGTACTGGTGGGAAACTGATCTTAATTGAATCATGCATATATTTCATATCACAAGACATTTGGTCTGTACTAAAGCCCCCCAAACATGTCATTAAAAATAAAGATCAGATTAGCTAGATTCTTCTAGGGAGTCTATGAGGGAAAACAGGAAAAAAAATCTGGAAAAAATGGACATCTCTTGCTATTCAAAAGAAAAAAATAGCCTGAGTTTCCGATCAATAACTGACATCATTACAGCTTGCTTCATAAAACTATGGTGGAAGTTTCAAGAAGGACTCACTTTTTGGGCTCAACATTTATGGTCCATAAAAGACTCCCACAGAAAGTCTCACACGTGGAGAAGAAGTTGCTCAGTTAACACAATAGCTGAGAAAAACACCAGAGTCATTATTGGGAAGGGACTATGCAATTTTTTGTCTTTAAACTGGACTGACCAGGGACCTCTAATAGACTTAATCCTACTCTCCCTCGCCTTCATACCCCTCTCGTGCACAGTTGCTCAGCTCATAAATGGAAAAAATGAATTTTCACCCCAATCAATCAATTTTATCAACTCTGATACTTTGATTTTCTTGCAAGGAGCATAACTAAACCTGAGCAGAAAAGACATGTTGATATGGAATAATGGAAGTCTGAACCATGAGGACATTTATCATTCAAGTCGGCCTACAAGCTAATTAACCATCGACCAGGTTATTTCCCTTCCTCTAAGATGATTTGGAATGACAAAATTCAGAAAAAGATATCAATTTTCATGTGGAAAACCATTAACTTCATATTACTTTTTGATTATGTGCTTATCCATTATGGTTTTGATTTAGCTTCTAAATGTATAGCTCTGAAAACTGTGGATCATTATTTTAACTCTTGTGCTTTAGCTGAAACTATATGGAAGGAAACACATGGAATTCTGGGAATAACAATCACTTTCAGTCTTTGAGCCATAGATTAGCTTTCTACTGGTCTTATGGTGGAATTTCTACATTGCATAGATTTTTGTTCATGTTCTTACCTTCTTTAACATGTTGGTGGCTATGGAAAATAAGAAATAAGTGTTTGTTTGAAGATAAACCTTGCCCTTCTAGCTCGATAGTTGCATGAATCAAAGAAACACTATTCTATGCTCTCCTTGCTAAGCCCATACACTCAAGTAAACCTTATGACAGAAACTTTGCTACACAGGGCATAATTCCACCCATTAGATCCCCACCAAGCCTTCCATAAAGCTGGTTAAATGAGAAAAACCTCCAATGGACTTCATTAAAATGAACACAGATGGTGCATGGAAAATGGTGATACCGGTTTAGGAATATTAATTAGGAACCATGAATGTACTTTGGTTGAGGATAAATCTATGTTTACAAAGTCCCAATCTCTATTAGAAGCTGAGCTAATGGCTATCAGAGTAGGGCTGCAATCTATAACATCTACTAACCTACCTTTCTTGATGGAATCTTATTGCTTGATTGATGTAAATATGATAAACAATCCTAAGAAAGCTCAATGAAAATATATGAAACTAATAGATGACATTAGGAACATTCGACCATATTTTTCCATGCCCCACATACATATAGAATCTAACAAAAGTGTAGATGAATTGGCTAAGATCTCTCTTTTTGAGCACATGGACCATACCTTCCATATGCACACTCTCCCTACTCACATAAGAGGAAGCATCGTAATGGAAAAATTAGAATTTTCAGAATGGATGCTGATAATATTATGCTTAACTTTGTTTCAAGTACAATAACACAAAAAGAGGAATGCACAAGCTTGGACAACCAACACCATGAGTCCCTCTCCATGGGAAGCCCAACGAAGAACCAAGACACTCCTTTTGAACCCTCCCTGAGAAACCCAATAAGGAACCGAGACACTACTTTTGAAATCTGCGCAATGGCCTCCATACACAACATACTCAAAACGGAGGAAGAAGGAGGACAACACCAGTTCCAACACTGCACCCATTATGCGCTAACGCGATGGGATATTTTTGGTATATATCTTTAGAAGTTAATACCCTCATAAACAATTTGTTTATATGTGTATTAACATCTCTTCATGCTAATATTAAACTTGTATTCCGGACTTCTAAAGTTAACACTGGGGTAGAAACTTTAACTAGGACCACTACAACATTATAATCATCAAGTTTGGCTGAATTGAACTTGTGAACATATGTGAGATCCGTTTAAGTCATACTCTGTATACTTCAAATGCTTTGAATCTGGTAGCTCGTATTGAAGTTTAATTTAATGATTATAAAGTTGCTCTAATAGTAGATTTTATATTTTTATTCTTTTCTTTAGTTTCTCTAATAGTAGATTTTAATTTTTAATTTTTTTCTTCAACGTTAAAGAAAATAGAAATGTTTCTCTTATACTACCTCTATTTCGTTGGATTTGGCAACATAAATTTATGTGCTTCAATTAGGTTAATGAAATGAATGGATGAAATTGAATTTAGAAATGGAAAAGTAAAATGAGTGGAGAAAATTGAACGAATCTTGTCATAAAAGGAAAGTGTGTCAAATTCACAAAAACAATCGAAAAAAGAAAGTGTGACACTTCCAATGAAACAGTGGGAGTATATCATAGAGAAAAACATTTCTTTTAGACAGTGAAAATATTTTAAAATATGCCCATCCAAATTTAATTTTACAATCATATATGTGAATGTTAAACCTTTTAAATACCTAATAATATTATAATATTGTAGGGATTTTTAAAATATATAAATAATATACTTTTGAGATTCATCACTAAAAACTCTTGTTTATAGATCCACATAAAATTATGTACGGATACAATATCTTTCTTTGAGCAATATCTATGAAAAAAATTTATATGCCACTAAAATATTTTTTTACAATCCAAATGCAACTATATATCATAATTTTTTAAATAACTCCATACATTTGATCATATTAATTATTTTTATGATAATTATATTTATATTGTGAAGATTTTCATTCTTTAATAAACATAAGTCAATGTAAAGATAATATTACTCTCTAGAGAGTATTTAAAATTATAATGTTATAACCTTAACTTTATGATGAAAGTGCCAATTACCCTGCAATCTAAGAAAGTGTCAGTTTAACACTAACAAATTAGTGTATGAGTTTATCCAACCCCAAAATTTGAAAATTTTGTGCTGATATAGCCAAACTCGCTAATTCCAGTGTTGACCCATGAAATTCCGGCATAACAAAAACTGAAATAACGGAAATACAAAAATTGATATCTAAAATACCTTGATCTTCTTCTTCTTCTTCAATGTTGCAGATTCGCCGCCAAAAACTTCTTCCGCCATTGGAAACCTCAGCCACCACCCCTTCCTCACCCCTCCCGTTGCCACCACATCACCACCTCCGCTACCATCTCCCGCTGCCACCCTTTCCCATCTCCTCCGCCCACCTCAATGGCCGAAACCCCTAGCCTCTTCCACCCTCTCCTCACACCCGCCTCCGCCACCCTCTCCCCCCCCCCTCACCGCCGCCCTCCTTCACCCTCTCCCCATCAC
>JAULKM010024658.1:0-13996 GCA_032355605.1 Rubia tinctorum
GTTGCAAAATGAAGGATTTAGATACGAAAATCGAAAACAGTTATCGAAACCCCTTATGATGTAAACCTACCTAAATCTAGAAATCTTCCAACAAAAATATAACAAAAGAGAACTTAAGTGCTTCAGAAAATACATGCATTTGACGTCTCATCACCGTGCCAGCCCACGAGGATGATGCATGAAGCTCTGGCACGGGCCATGTAGAACAGCACTGCCTGTGCTTAAACAATGCCTTGTGCATCTAATTTTGGGCACATGCCGTGCCTAATTACACGGCTCATGCAAAAATCATGTTTAATATGCAAAGACCAACCACAAAGATTTGCACTCCCATGGCATCAGTTTTCAAGAAATCGACTCCCAGTCGGTGGACCATAATGTTTTGCATGGCCCTCGTTGTTCACAAGTGGAAAAAAAGCTACCAGTCGGTAGCCCGCAATGTTCTACATGGCCTGTGTCGTTCAACTCAGAATAAAGCATCTCCCAGTCCACGACCTATGAAGAATGGCGCGGTCGTGCACTAAGGATGACTGAGATTGACGTCCAGCCGGCGGCCCGTACTGAATTACACGGGTCGTGCCACCTGAGTAGCACGGGCCGTGTGTTGTGGCATGGCCCATACCAGTTTCCTTCTAGGGTTTAAGTGTTTTTTTTGGGCCTCTTTTAAGGCCCAAATTCCTACTATTATAAATAGGAGCCTATGTCTTCTAGGGTTTAAGTTTTAGCACTTTAGTTTCATTCTCCTAATTTTATCAAAAGTAGGTAAAGAGAGAAATAGACTAACGCTTCTCTCTTTGTTTTTATTTTCTCTTTGTCTTCCTCAGGGGCATTGAATCCAATCAAATATTTGGTTTAAATGCTTAGGGAGTAGTAATTTAGCTTGGGGATTTATATTTTTATTCATGACTGGGTAGTTATTTTGTGAGCTATTTAGATCTTCCTATCCTTTAATGCTTATGATTACTATGTTGACTTGTGCTTTACATTCTTGTTAATTACATGATTTATACACTATGTTGTCATACACCTTAATCTACTTTCATGTTGGGGCATTTATTGGTATCCCCGTGGAAAGTGCCTCTAGAGTAATAGGGGGAGCCAGGGTTTATTGACCATGTGAGTGTATGCATGTCGGCTGCGGAAAAAGTCCTATAGAACCAAGGTAAAAGGTTCTGTTTCTTGTATTGAATCCTCCTCCGAATCTTTGTTCGGCTTCTTGTTGGTGCACACGAAATATAACTCTAAGAGATAGTTGTTAGGATCCTTACCACTCATCCTGTGAAAGGTGGGAAGGCAATAAACCAATCCTGACTTCAGGTCGCAAGTCACATCTGTGGGGAGTGGTAACACAAAATTTGTGACTCTCCAAATTCATATCCATAAGCTCCCTCGATGTCCTGTTGTCTTCGACTATAGTTTTTTCCTCTAGTATTGGTGGTGGTTGCAGGATCTCAATGATGGCGCGTAGTCATATTCTCGGTCTCCTACGGGTACCTGAGATGTTGGGAGTATAGTGCTAGGGCTCTACGTTATTGGAATGGGTACGTACCATAAACTAAGAGCCAAAGAAATGTAGTCCTTCAACAACAACGAACACCAACAAACAATAGCAGCACACAACAAAAAACACTACCTACTTAAACAATGAAAAACTCAACCAAAAATGAAACTACACAACTAACTACACTATATATCAATAAAACAACGCCTAAATCCTTAGAAGTTGTGTCAAAATTTGATGTGCATGAAAGCGTCAGCTAACTAGTAAACGATAAGGTTTATAGTTGCTTCCCAATTACTACCAACTACTAGAGAATATATAATGGTAAGTTGGGGTCATCCACACGAAAAAGGGGTTCGAAAGATAGTTTACGTAGGAAACAACATAGAAAAGTATCACCAAGTGTACACTTATATAAAAAATGGGGGTTGTTTAAAAATAAATCTATCAACTATGAGTATAAGAACAATATGAAACTAACTAGTATGCATACAAATAATAGAGTGTAAATGTAATAATGGAGAAACTTGGGCTTATTTGCTTCACATATTTAGCAATTGAATTTTATCTTCGATTCTTATTAACACAATACAAGTATGTCATATTCTAATGCTCGATCACATAATGTGGAGACCTTGAATCCACGAGAACTACCACTATACTGTCACATCAGCGATTCCGCCCATTCAACATCTCTCACCTCCTCCCGAATTGGCTAGAAGTTTGGTAGAACTGGCCACAACCTACCTCTTACTCCCTGGGTTAATAACCCGCAAACATGCAGTAAATTAAATCCAGGAGTAGCACGACACCCCAGGACCCAACGTGAATACCCATTCTAGGCCCATCTTATGTCACCTAGAAAATTTATACCTAACTCTTGCTCTCTAGGATTTTATTGACCTAGTGGTCACAAAATCAAGATATGACTTTCGAAACTAATCTATAACCTCAACACGATTCAATAAAAAGGTAATTAGCGACCAAATCTTCCGCAACTCATGTTTATTAGTCATAAATTACTCTAATTCCATCCTTAAGGCTAATCGAATTAAAAAATAAACAATTATGCCAAAACGATGCATAAGTTGTTGAATGCTTCAAGAGTATGTCCTTCCTTCTTAAGTCAGGCACGATCGGCCAGGCAACTAGAGCCAAGAGTGGAACCCAAGCAAAAGGCATCAAGGTGGTTATTAGCTATGGGGTAAGGAGCCACCAATATGAAAGCAATATACTAGTTATTGTTATTAACCTCCTCTGTTTAAAAATGTTAGTGAAAGGAATATCTCTTTAGATAATACCTGTTTTTCGTGCACAATTGTGTTCTAACAAGTACATTTTTTCAATAACTATTGAACTCTAATATTATATTATTCTTGAAGGAAAAATAGCATGCGTAATACAATCTAGTATACAAATTAATAAAAATATCAGTTACAGATTTACAGCATTATAGGTGACAAAATTAAAAATACACAAAATTAAAGTATACATCAAAATATGTGATTGTAAAGAAGAACAAGATTAAGATGCAAAATAATTAACCTCATAAGCAGAAAATAAATGTCACAATTAACCAAAAAAAGATAGTACATTCTTGCAACTGTATAGTCTTATAGAAGTGTACATATTATTTCACATCGAAACATCACTTGTTGATGACCTCCAGGTACCTAACTAGTTAGATTTAGGTTGAGTAATTTCCATGTCGAATAATTTTTAGTTGAATGAGAACCCCAAATTCTTTACATTTGACAAACTCACAAATGCAAATGTCGTTCCCACTAATGTTGTACTCAATGCAAACATCTTTCCAGCCACCAAGGTACAATAGCCGACCACGTTTCCACGTAGAAAGGGGATATATTCCACTTCCTCCCGTCAGAATCACAGATTACTGTCTTATCAGGAAGATGAAGGCGTTTGGATCTGATTGTTTCAGCTAGGATAACCTACAAAATATGGTGATGTATAGAGTAAAATTTTCCAAATAACTCATGTATAAAACAATATCGAAGTAGAATAATCACTATATGAAAGGTGTGAAATGAATAGTATGATGTCCTTGTGTGGTTAGAGTAAATATTTAATAAGAAATGTTATAATGTTGACTAAAACAATAGATTTTAAAATCAAATTTAAAAATGTTAAACAACAATCATTGATTATTGAAGGATTACCAGAATATCATTTTGTAAATTTTTAACAGTTCCCTTAGGTGTAAATAAAACTATTATTTATGGAATAGATATGAATAATTATGTATGATAAATTTACCATCACAAAATTAAAGCTTAACCTTCATATTTTCTTGTTAAATTTACTTATGATATTTTGGTGTACTCTAATACTTTACTTACAATTTTCCATTATTATAAATAAATAAGGTCAATATTGCTTTTTATATTTGCCCATAAAAGAGACAAGACTATTTGTAGTATATTTTATACACTAAGAATTATCAGGTCTATGATTTGGTATTACTAATCTTATTATATTTCATTAAAAACAAATTCAGTAAAATACAATATTTTTCATTCGTTATTTATTACACTTAATCATTTCATGAAAGTCAAATCTCAATAGGATAACAAATAAGTAAATATCATAGTAAACGGAGCGAATAAATAAAAATTTGTTCAAAATATAGCTAGCAGATAAATTTTACAAAATTAAATGTTGCATTTATGAACAAATAAAAATTATATATGATATACTTGAAATCTATAATACAATTTTGCAATTCTTAAATATTTGGCAATTATTAAAATTTGGCAATTCTTTTAATTTACACGAAATTGTGAATAAAAATAATTTTAAAAGTAAATAAATGTATGAAAAATATAGGAAACATACACATTCAGATGCCTTTTTCTTCCTTTTTGTGATGAAATATGGATTCGCAGGTTGCGGGATATGTCCTTCTCGATAGATATTTTTCCTGAAAGGATCCTCTATAATTTTAATTTCCGGTGAGTGATTTCCTCCTCCTCTGGAAGTTTCTCCCTTGTCTAAAAAAATAATTTTATCATATTATTGTTTTTTTTTAATCCATTCTAAACATAAAATTTATTTCAACCATAACTTCAAGCTCACCATTGATGGTTTTTGACCATTTCTTAGCACTAAATTGACTTGAGGAAAATTTTGGAAACCTCTTTGATGGTTAGGAATATTTGAGGCCGGAATCTCCCACCACTACCGGTGTCGACGAAACTGGAATTTGGTATTCTTTTCCCGGTTTCCTAGTGGTGGAAGTGTCATGGATCGGAGCGGTACACTACAAGAAAAATGACCTATTACTTCACCCCTTTTACCTATGTTGTTTTGTTAACATCAAAAAAACCGAGGTAAAAGTTCTTTTTTCCTCGTTTATTATATGAACCGAAGTACAAGGTTAAAAAATGAGGTAAATGATGTTACCGAATAGCATGCGTTGTCGCACATGTTGTTTTAATAGGTGCCCCAATTTTGCATGAAACGTTGTTTGCACCGACATGTGTTGTGACCGACTACCACACTTGAAGATATGTAAGAGATACGTTAAAGTAAAGAATTTGACGATGCTATAAAAAATGATGATCATGCACTTCTTCCCATTTTGGCATCTCTCTCCTCCCAATGTCATGTCATCGTCATTAATTTATAGGTATGTAAAAGGAGAATTAGGCACTACAATAGTTATCAATCATTGTGCTCAAAACATCCTATAAAACCTCCCTCTTTCATACACAAATGCAATTTCAATAGTTTTTAATCATAGAATTATGAATTGGTTTATAAAATCATGCACAAATGAAATTGCACATATACACACAATCAATTATATAAAATTCAAATAATATAATTAAAAAATTAAAAATAGTCATGAAATTATCCATACAAATAGTACATAAATTCGAATAAGAGTTGTCTTAATTCCAACATAACTGAAAATACAACAAACTCAATCAGCTCGGACAATGATGACCTTGAAGACGAATAGCCGCCCAATTTCTATCACCTTGAAGAAAAAGATGTCCCCGATGCGTAAGTTGTTTACCCTAAGGAACTCGCCAAAACCCTTTGGGGAAAGGTCCTTGATCTTACCTTGCCCCGAGTAGTTCATACGCCAATCTATCCCATAACACCTCATCAGTACGGGGGGTCTTCTCAGTTGGTAAGAGTCGTACAATTTTACTCGGGATGTACTGAATCACATATAAAAATATTAGTTAGAAATATGCATGTGTGTGTGTATATATATATATATGAAATTTTCAACAAATAAAATATATTAAAAGAGCTTACCAAACACACATGCATCAAAGGGGAAAATGTTAAGTGCGAACTACCCTGTGGAATTTCTTGAGCGACATCGGCAATGTCGTTGAAGGAGCATGTCGGTCCAAAGCAGTGGGATGGCCGACATGTACATGCAACTTCACCTACTGGTTGCTAAGGCCGAAGACATGACCGACAGATGACCAAAATCGCATATGCATAACAATTGTACACTTAGATGTCATAATGCGACGTCGGTAACATTTCAGTCATACCGAAGGTCACACGATAATAGTGTGACGTCACAAACTGAAGAATAAGCTACAGGAAATAAGAATTTGTGACATCACATTATAATCGCATGAATCGAGTTGTGGAAAACAGAAAAAGCAACATCACATATGTCAGAGGAAGCTATGGGAAGAAACACATGAAACAGGAAAAACAGACTCTTAATCAACATCAAATTTTTTTTAAAAAACCTAAACCCCAAACCAAAACATTGTACCTACGTTTAAAGTCAAAGAAAGTTCACACTCTCATAAATCTGAGATAAAACTAGATAGCCAAAAAATCAAAACACATTCCCAGACCACATATCGAACATTGTAAAGTAAGAATTCCTAAACTTGGGTGTTAGGAGATTAGAAACACAAACCTTTTTCAAAGAGAGAAGATGAGGAAAAAATTGGAGACTATTGGAATTCGTGTAAAACTTGTGAATATATGGTTGAACTGATTATCAGGGTCCTCCTTTTTATACAAGTTTAGAAACGACGCTGTTTTGAAATATTTTGTTATCCGCCAAGATGTATGCGACATTGCACCAAAGGTAGATCTGTCGACATGGTGTCAACCACTTACCGACATCGCAGACTTTGGTAGGTCTAACAATTTCAACCCACCAAGCAACCGGTCAACAATTCGAGTTTAATTAAAACAAATTTCGCAACAACAATTTGCTAGCTTCATAAAGATTGAAACAATACCGAGTATTTTTTAAAAGTTTTGTTACTAATACTACTAATAAAAATTTGTGCGTATGTTGGGTTAAATATTAAGGATTGAATGACATTAAAATAACATAGCTAACAAAAAGATTATAAACTAAAGATTAAATATGACAATATGACAATACAAATCTTAGACCAAATACGAATTAACACATTTAATATAAATGTTCCGATCATAGTCTAGGAAAAAATACTACTTATATCAATATGGAAAACTCAACATTAAAAACTACAGGGTTGGCACCATTTATCTGCTCGAAATAGAGCAACGAGAAATTTCTGAAAACCTATTGGCATCAGGGTCTACATTCACATGTTCCCTGAGTAATTCATGTGGTACTCCCTTCCGTTGCATTTGAGCACAACATGCAACTTGTATGGCTGTAGGACCTCTACAAACAAAAAAACACGTTCAGTTAATATGAAAGTAAACTATAGAAAAATATTTTTGAAAATAAAACTAATATGTGACAGGGATTACTTACCAGGGTGTGGAAAAAATGCGGACAAAATGTTTCGCCTACGTCAGGGTGTGGACAAAATGCGGAATGATGTTCCAAAATTTAGTTCGCGAACGGTCATCATCCAAATTGCTACGGATATGAATTGGTCAAGGAAATAATTATAAATTAAACTAGAATATTGGTAATACAAGGAAACTCATTTTAAATGTAAATCGCTAACCACAATCAGGAACGACACGAATCAGCACTGTTAAACATAATTCCTGAAATTCATAGTTTAATAATTTGTTACAAATCAATTCAAGTAATCTAATAAATTAATTTATTAATGCAAGAGGACAGAGTGAGGACGTACTTGGTTTGGTAAAAAAAATGGTCAACTGATAAGTGGGCGGCGTCACATGCTAAGTAAACTGTAGGAAATTTTAATAAGCGACGTCGAACACTGGTCGCTCTAACCAAAATAGGATTTATGGAAAGGAAATGTCACATTTATTAAATGTGGACACTCTGACAACAGCAAAAAGCAAGCAAAAAAAGCTAATAAACATACAATGGGGGGGGGGGGAAGACATATAACTGAAATTCTAACACCCTAAAACCTAATCCTAGAACTAAAATCCATAGATACATCCAATCATGATTAAAAAAACAAATTTACACACCGTATACATTACAATTTCAATAGTAAATTAAAAGGAAAATTTTAAAATAAACACATGTTGAAACATACCTTTGAGATGATGGGCAGAACTATTTAAATTTAAGAGAAACTTGAATGTTTAATGTGATGTGTGAGGTGGGCTCCATATATGTAGTTGTTACGCGGTATTTTGAATTCTGCCCCAACGTAACGTCACTTATCATTCGTGTTGATCGACGCAAGACCGACGACTTAGTGATGTCGGCCTATCTTACCGTGGGCCTCACCATTTCAGCCCACTGGCATATCAAATGGGCCTCTGTCTGACCAACTATATGAGCGACTTTGTATGTAAATCATTTTTTGCAACATTTGATTGACATATTACCACGTCGGTCGTGGATACATTGGACCACAACAATTCATCCCACTAGCATATCAACTGGGTCCGCATTTGACCAAAACGAACATAACTGACCTTAATAACGGTAAACAGTTAATTAGACATTAGTAATTCACATTGTAAATATCTATGAACTTCATTGACGTTCAGTTCGATCATAATCAATTTCAACACAACCGGTGAAGTTTTCTATGTGTACAATTAAGTCCCTCCAAGATGGTGGAGACAAATGCAAAAATGGAGATAGCTGATAATCTAAATCACATTGCTACAATCTCATGTTTTTCCAATGTATGCATCAAGGTTATCGGGGTATTCTCCCTCCATCGTTTTTATTAGTATTCCATTAATAACCTGACTATGAGCATTATTAATTTGAAAGAAAAATTCTACCAAATGGAATCAGACGAAATTACACATTCTAGGTTTTTTTTTTTTAAAAAGTTAATAGATAAGGAAAATCCAACCATCAATTTTTTTAAAGTCCTAATATAGGGCCTAGAGTGAATTGGGCATGATTACTTACTAGTATGCAATGGCTAATCGGAAAAGTTCCTGGAAGTCTGAGTGGGATCATGCCAATTTCTTTATCACTGCCGGGATCATTAATTAGTTTGAATGGGGATTGTAAAGGTCCCATGAACGAAGATTGGAATCGAATTTGGGAGTGCCGGTTTACTTTTCAAAATTTTCACTTATGTCCCTCCAACAAAGTAGGAGAAGTCGAAAAGCAAAACTGGAGATACCCTTATCCAATTCACCAAGTCACGAAGACGATGTTCCAATTTGGTCATGCAGTTGTCAATAGAATAGGACCACAATCTTACGCTATTACCCCAATATCCGCGCATTCTCGCTGAACTTATTAATTTTGCACCCGAACAAAGATTATGTGTACTGTTTACAGAGGAACGAAAATGGGTAATCGTCCATCATTCTTCTTAGCATTGCGTTCAAACCCTTACTATAAGGGTTATGTGAACGATAATTTCCACCAAATAGAATCAAGTGAAATTTTATTTGCTATGTTCTTTACGAAATAAATACATAATAAAATTCCATCCATAAAATTTTAAAAAGCACTAGTACATGGTCTGCAACATATTGTACATGATTACTCCTAAGTATAAAAGGGTCATTTTGGGAAGATCTTCTCGAAGACTATGTGGGAATAAGACCAATATCTATAATACCGACGTCGTGTATAAGTTGTGGGTGACCAAGGTTATTTTTGGAAAGATCGTAACTGAGTTTGAGACTACCATTGGTTTTTTATTTTTATTTTTGCACTCTAGTACCTACAATGAATTGGGGAGAAGTATAAATTTGAAATTGGAGATAACAAATTTTTATTCACATTTACAGGAGAATTTTGTTCCTATCTTGCATAAATAGTTCGTTGGAAGGGCCCAAAATCTTAACAGCGAGTTTGTTACGACACTTTTTGAAAATTATACTTTGGCCCCATAGAAACAACGTCACATGAGGTTCGCAAATAACGAACCAATGACCGACACTAAAATGACGTTGGTTGAACCAAAATTTTCAACGGGAAAGAAATTTCGAGCCAAAATTTTGAACAAATCCCCCAACCCGTTTCATTTAAAGCATATTCGGCAACAAGACCCATTAATTTCTCATCTCCAAGACAGTTCCTCCTAACCCGACTCCAAAACTTCCTCTTCATTCCTTACATTTCAACCACTCAAGAGCCCAATCTAATCTTTTCTCCCAAAAATCAACAAGTATCCTAGGATGGAGCATCTTCAGGTTCAAATTAATTTAGGTAGTTTACCATCAGTTCCATGTTCATTTAGCATTTTATTAACATACCTTCTACATGTTTTCCCCATTGAACAATGATTGAATATTTCCTTTAAGTATGTTGACTATGTTAGATGTTATATAGTGTATATTGATTGTGTTCCGAATATCATGCCATGTTTTTAAAGAGAGAGAAAAAAGGCTGATACTAGGCTTGATTTTGGACAATAATAAAATTTTAGTGTGGACACTTGTTGAATGTGCGACGTCAGTAAGTTCATCGTCTAGCACAATATTGATCGAATGGTTACGAACGTCGCATTTGGCACGAACTGACTAGAACATCAATAAATATCCAATGTCGCACATCATTCAGACACTGTGACTTCGGTCATTCAATCTTGCGACATCACCTTCAAACATTCCATGTTAAGATTTATGTTGTATGCTCTTGGCTTTATTATTTGTACATCCATTGGGGACAGTCCAAATCTAGGATGAATTTTGTTTCATGTGTAACTATTGTTATAGGATAATGAGATTTATTGATTGACTTACAAAATGGACTTTTCATTTCCGTAGTCCCCATGTAATTTTTTATTTAACAGCAACCTTTTGTATTTTAATATATTGGTAATGTTGGTTTTTTTAAATAAAATGTAATGGCTATCGACCAACGATTTGTTGTGCCATCAAATATTCAAAATTATAATATTGTACGAGAAACGATGTCTAACCTATTCACTCGCTATGTCGCACAATCAGGTGCCAAAATGCACTTGACTGACGTCGCATGAGCTGGCTTCTTTTATTTTGCGACGTCGGCCACAAAAAATGATGTCGTATTAATAACTGTTCCACGTTAGTGCGCGATGTCACTTCCAATGGTCTGCAACATTGCTTTTAATAGGACAAATGTCAAATTTGACGACGTCTCTCCATTTCCTTACCTATCGCATGCCTTAAATGCTATGGCCAACGTCGCTTGCATGTGGATGCTGAGGTCAGTTTCAGCAATGCCACAGGTATGACCTACAATGGTCGGCTTACTACCTTTGACCGATGTTGGTTAAAAATTGAGGCAAAGGGTTCTTTTTACCTCAGCTCTGAACCGAGATAAAATAAATACCTTTTACTTCCGCTATATTCACCTCGGTTCTTCCAGGACCAAAATTTTAGGTAAAAGATCCTACAGAACCGAGGTTAAAGGTATAGTTTCTTGTACTGGTGAGTTCTCTATCACTGCTGAGAGGAGAGTATTCCGATAAGAAAGATGAAGTGGTGCCACCACTGCAAAGTGGATAGTGGAGAGGCTAGAGCGAGTGAAGAAGGGGGTGACAAGTGGTGCAATGGTGATGAGCATAGGGGGGAGGCAGAGGATTGTCATGCAGTGGAGCTAGAGGAGTGTGTGATTTTTCCTAAAGATGATAGATAGAACCCGAGTGTGTGCTTGTGTTTTTTTGACAAAGATGGTAAATATGGGGTCTTACAATATTAACAAAAATAATTTTACAAAATTGAAATTCAATTGTGTAACATATGTAGGAATTATGAAAATGTCATTCTGTAGATAACATTTTACATTTTATTAACACTGTCCTTAGGAGTAAATCAAATTCATATTTGACTTATAGACATTAGTAATAATGTATAGTAAAGTTTAATATCACTACTACTATATCTTTGTCTTTACCTTTTGTATGGTAATTTTTTTTATTAATGTATTTTTTACTGTAACATATTCATTTTCATTTTCATTTAAGCTCTATATTAAACACTTTTTTTTTTGAAAACTTGCATGTTAGAAAAGCAAGACATTTTGGTCATATATCACAAGAATTTATCAAGTCTGTAATTTGGTGATACTGATATTTTCACTACAACAAAACAGACTTTTAACTGTGCCTCATTGTATTCGGTTGTGCTAATAACCGAAATTAAAAGTTCTTTTACTTCAGTTATTAGAAATATTGAATTAAAAAGTTATTTTTACTCCAGTTTTTAAAATATCGAAGTGAAAAGATGTCTTTAGATTTTGGTTTGTGGTTTGAAAAGAAAAACTGATGTTAAAAGTTTCTCTCAATCGATGTCGGTTGAAGGTTCACCCGATATAGGGTGACACAAAACCGCAATAGAGACACTACCGACGTCGGGTGAAACTATATTTAACCCTATGTGACTTGGTTTTGAGTTCTTTTTGTTTGTTATCATCGTCATTTTAATGAAAGCACAGGGAATGAAGACTGGGCACTAATTTGTACTATATTGTAGAGGGTTACATCAATCATTGGGGTTTGAAAATTGAATGCACGTCCTATTTTTTGCGAGGTAAGTAAATTAATAATTTCATGTTATTCTATTAATGGGTAGAGTGTAGAAACTTCCCCATTGATGTATATTTAATATGAATAACATGTAAATTACATAGCTCATATGAAAAACTCATCCTTTATTTGTTATTAGGATTTTATATTTCAATTTTTTACATAATTCTATGGCTAATGTTCATTTGAAGGGGAACCAACACCAAAATTGTCATAGTAATGTGTGAATACATAATTAAATGAAACAAATGTTGGAATATAGGTTTTGTCATTGATAGAAGTCATTGTTATAGTGATACTTACGCAGTCGTTTGAGCCTTATCAAAATAAAATTATAAAACCTTAAACATCTACAACCTACTACAATCTTCACAAATGGCCTTCAGTTTACTAACATCTTCAAGGTTGACCTTCAATCTACTACCCTCCTTGCGAATGGCCTTCTCCGATGATTATATCTCTGCTAAGCTCACAAAACTTTCTAAAACTGAGTCAGTCATAGAGGACAACAAACTAGGTAACTTAATTCTTATAAAATAGGAAAATTAGGATACATAACCACACAAGGTGATTCTAACCCCCTATTGGTAAAACATCCAATTTCTTAACTAACCATCAACAAAACACAAACAAAAAAGAGAAAAGTGCTTTTATAACCCTACCTAGTCGACATAAGTGCCAATATAGCGTTTTGATAATTGAAAGTGCGAATCTAACCCTAGATAGTTGATATAAGTGCAATTTTACACATTATAGCAGTTTAAGATCGAAATTGATTGTGGGAGGCCGTCGTCGTGTCTCTCAAAGATAGTATTTATAGGCCCTAATTGCGGCTAACTACTAGAAAGTAGCTAGTGGCAAGTCTGGGTCGCCCACAAGGAAAAGGGGGTTTTATCGCATGTTAAACATAGTTAAAAACCACACGAAGAAGTCACTCTACGTGTGTGGTAACAAAGTGAGGGGTTTTGGAAAAACTACACTTACTTTAATCTACTAAATTAAGAAACAATTATAGAGAACGATGCAAATACGATCAAACTAGCACAAAAGACAGAATAAATATTATAATGAGTCTTGGGCGCAATTGGTTTACATTTCTAGTTATCCTTTGATCATCGACTAATCTTCCTATTTTTATGCTTTAACCACATATTGTGGAGAAATTGTCAACACCTTTCGAGTGAAGACATTTCTCACCTCTCCTCGGTTATAGTTAGAGTGGGCGATCGGTGCCACACAATAACCCTTACCCTCAGGTCACTCAAGACGATCGGCGTCATGGACTTCCCTGAAAATAGCAATAAACATGGAGACACAATACAACTACGACAATGTCCTACAAGCGAGAAACATTGGGATAGCACAATTATGTTCCCTAATGACGACTACGAGGATCGGCCTTCATGCTAATCGTTATTAGTGAGCCACATTGATAATTAGTCAAACCCATTCAAATTTATCTCAAATCAAAGAAATTTCATCAATCAATAATCATAATTAGTTGTCACACCCAATTATAACCTAAAATCAATTAACGATAATCACATTGACAGAAAGTCAAAGTCTTTTGGGGTTTGGCCAAAAACCTAGAAAATAATTAACCAATAATCATCAACTAGTT
>JAULKM010024675.1:0-13993 GCA_032355605.1 Rubia tinctorum
CTTTTGGAGTAACGAAAGTTACCAATAGGCTTGGAGAACCTAATAAATCTCTCCCCCATTCATATGGGTAATTTATATTTTAAAAAAAGTAGTGTGTGGTTAGTAGACTATGTGAACATTGCACATTTATGTTGAGATAATATTCAAGTTATCCCTCAATGGGACAACTTTTTTGTTGAGCAAAAAAATCCCTATTGTGCATGCAAAGTAATACGTATGTGATTTAAAGCACGTGATATGCACGCAAATACTATAATAGTTTGGCATAAGCTATGAAGAAATCGTGGATGCTTTATTATTTAAGTATTGCTAAAAAAATTCAATATTCATTGACATTTTTTGCACGTATATTTATTGAAATGATTACGTGCATATTTCATGCCATTTAAATAATAATAATGATAAGTAGAAAGATAGGACTTTCCCATGGTTTGTAAATCAAGGAAGTATTATATTTATTTATGACTATTATATTAGGGATTAATGAGCCGAGCTGCTCACGAGCTGCTCTCCGTTACAGCTATGGTGGCGGATAAAGCTTCAGGTGAAGGGGCTTCAATTTTCAGTAGCAATGTTCTCGAGTATCAAATTGATGTCAAATTTTATCATCAAGTCAAGGGTAATGACTCTTTTTTGAGCTTCAAGGATAAACTACATATCTTTTTCCTCTTGACCTATTACAACGGGAAGAAATGGTGGAAGTGGGTGGTTAAAGGTGAGCATGAAGTTGATATTGAAAGGGTGGAGCATGAGAGTAGCAAAATTTTATATCCAGTCACTAAAACACAATCAATTGTGGAAAGGATGATTAACTAAAGACAAAAGCACATTGGCCTGCCAGTCGATTATCCTGAAATGGACTTCTTGAGGGAAAAATATTTTTTGCATACGAAGTGATTCGCACGTGAATTAAAGCACGTGATATGGACGGAAATAATGTAATAGTTTTGCATAAGCTATGAAGAAGCAATGGATGCTTTATTATTTAAGTATTGCTAAAAAATTACAAAATTCATTAACATAATTTCACGTCTATTTATTTAAACGATTACGTGCATATTTCATGCCATTTAAAAAATAATAATGATAAGAAGAAACATAGAACTTTCCCATGGTTTATAAATCAGGGAAGTATTATAATTATTTATGACTATTATACAAGGGATTAATAAGTCGAGTTACTCACGAGCTGCTCTCTGTTACAATTATGGTGGTAGATAAAGCTTCAAGTGAAGGGGCTTCAGTTGGCAGTAGCAAAGTTGTCGAGTATCAAATTGATGTCAAATTTTATCATCAAGTAAGGGTGATGATTCTTTTTCGAACTTAAAGGATAAAATACTTGTCTTTTTCCTCCCAACCTATCACAGCGGGAGGAAATGGTGGAAGTGGGTGGTTAAAGGTGCATATGAAGTTGATCCTCAAAGAGTGAAGCGTGAGAGTAGCAAAATTTTATATATGGACACTAAAACACAATCATTTGTGAAAAAGATGATTGGCCAAAGACAAAGCACATTGGCCTGCCAATCAATTATCATGAAATAGACTTCTTGTTGGAAAAATATTTTGTGCGTAAATACCCAAGGAAAACCTCAGCATATTTCTGTAAGGATTTTTGTTTATGTATAATACTTGCTTCTTGCTACCCTGTGTAAATGAGTTAGAATTTTGGTTTCCAGCTGTGTTAGCAGACACTATCTTCAAATTATTTGGGTAATGGATTTTGGCAAATAATTCAAAAATAAAATGTTAGTACTCTTCTAAATGCTTATTATGGTAGTGTGTGGTTAGTAGACTATGTGAACATTGATAATTTATGTTGAAATATTCAAGTTATCCCTCAATGGGACAACTTTTTTGTTGAGCAAAAAACTCCTTATTGTACACGCAAAGTGATATGCACGTGAATTAAAGCATGTGATATGCACGCAAATAATGTAATAGATTGGCATAAGCTATGAAGTAGCCGTGGATGCTTTATTATTGAAGTTTTGCTAAAAAATTACAATATTCATTGACATTTTTTGCACGTCTATTTATTGAAACGATTACGTGTATATTTGTGCCATTTAAAAAATAATAATGATAAGAATAAAGATAGGACTTTCTCATGGTTTGTAAATCAAGGAAGTATTATATTTATTTATGACTATTATATTAGGGATTAATGAGTCGAACTGCTCAAGAGCAGCTCTCCGTTACAGTTATGGTGGCAGATAAAGCTTCAGGTGAAGGGGCTTTAGTTGTCAGTAGCAATGTTCTTGAGTATAAAATTGATGTCAATTTTATCATCAAGTCAAGGGTGATGACTCTTTTTGGAGCTTAAAGGATAAAATACTTATCTTTTTCCTCTTGGCCTATTACAATAGGCGGAATTGGTGGAAGTGGGTGGTTAAAGGTGAACATGAAGTTGACATTGAAAGGTTGGAGGGTGAGAGTAGAAAAATATTATATCTGGTCACTAAAACACAATCAATTGTGGAAAGGATGATTGACCAAAGACAAAAGCACATTGGCCTGCCAGTCGATTATCCTAAAATGGACTTCTTGAGGGAAAAAATATTTTGTGCTTGAATTCTCAAGAAATGCCACAACATATTTCTGTAAGGATTTTAGTTGATGTATAATGCTTGTGTCTTGCTGCCCTATGTATATAAGTTAGAATTTTGGTTTTCAGGTGTGTTAGTAGACACTATCTTAAAATTATTGGGTAATGGATTTTGACATCTATTTCAAAACAAAATGTTTGTACTCTTTTGAATGCTTATTATTGTAGTGCATGATTAGTAGATTCGGTGAATATTTCACATTTATGTTGAGATATTATTCAAGTTATCCCCCAACGGGACAACTTTTTTGTTGAGGAAAAAACTCCCTATTGTGCATACGAAGTGATACACACGTGAATTAAAGCACATGATTTGGTTGGAAATAATGTAATAGTTTTGCATAAGCTATGAAGAAGCAATTGATGCTTTATTATTTAAGTATTGCTAAAAATATTACAATATTCATTAACATTTTTTCACGTCTATTTATTGAAACGATTACGTGCATATTTTGTGTCATTTAAAAAATAATAATGATGAGAAGAAGATAGGACTTTCCCATAGTTTGTAAATCAGGGAAGTATTTTAATTATTTATGAATATTAGATTAGGGATTAATGATTCTACCTCCTCACGAGCAGCTCTCCTCTATAGCTATGGTAGTAGAAAAAGCTTCAAGTAAAGGGGCTTCGGCTAGCAGTAGCAAAGTTCTCGAGTATCAAATTGATGTCAAATTTTATCATCAAGTCAAGGGTGATGACTCTTTTTGGAACTTTAAGAATAAAATGGTTGTCCTTTTCCCCCTGATCTATCACAATGGGAGAAATGGTTGAAGTAGGTGGTTAAAGGTGAAGATGAAGTTGATACTCAAAAGGTGGAGCATAAGAGTAGCAAAATTTTATTTCTGGACACTAAAACACAATCAGTTGTCAAAAAGATGATTGACCAAAGACAAAAGTACATTGGCCTACTAGTCGATTATCATGAAATGGAATTCTTGAGGGCAAAAATATTTTGTACGTTAATCCTCAAGGAATGCCTCAGCATATTTTTGTAAGGATTTTTGTTGAGGTACAATGCTTGTGTCTTGTCGTCCTATGTAAATGAGTTAGAATTTTGGTTTCCAGTTGTGTTAGCACACCCTATATTCAAAATATTAGGGTAATGGATTTTGACATCTAATTCCAAACAAATTTTAGTACTCTTCTGAATGCTTATTATCGTAGAGCGTGGTTAATAGACTCGGTGAATATTGCACATTTATGTTGAGGTATTATTCAAGTTATCCTCCAATGGGACAACTTTTTTTTTAGCAAAAACTCCCTATTGTGCATGCAAAGTGATACACACGTGAATTAAACCACATGATATGCACACAAATAATGTAATAGTTTGGCATAAGTTATGAAGAAGCAATGGATGTTTTATTATTAAAGTATTGTTAAAAAAATTAAAATATTCATTGACGTCTTTTGCATGTCTATTTATTGAAACAATTATGTAAATATTTTGTATAATTTAAAAATAAAAATAAGAAGAAGAAAGATAGGACTTTCCCATGGTTTTTAAATTAGGGAAGTATTATAATTATTTATGAATATTAGATTAGGGATTAATGAGTCGAGCTTCTCACGAGCAACTCTCCGTTGTATCTATGGTGGTAGATAAAGTTTCAGGTGAATGGGCTTCAGTTGGCAGTAGCAAAATTGTCGAGTATCAAATTGATGTCAAACTTTATCATAAAGTCAAGGGTGGTGACTCTTTTTGGAGTTTAAAGAATAAAATACTTGTCATTTTCCCCCTGACCTATCGCAACGGGAGGAAATGGTGGAAGTGGGTTGTTAAAAGTGAACATGAAGTTGATACTTGAAGGGTGGAGCGTAAGAGTAGCAAAATTTTATATTTGGACACTAAAACACAATCAGTTGTGAAAAAGATGATTGACCAAAGACAAAAGTACATTGGTCTGCCAGTCGATTATACTCAAATGGATTTCTTGAGGGCAAAAATATTTTGTGCGTGAATTCTCAAGGAATGCCTCAACATATTTCTGTAAGAATTTTTGTAGAGGTATAATGCTTGTGTCTTGCCGCCTTATGTAAATGATTTAGAATTTTGGTTTCCAGTTGTGTTAGCAGACACTATCTTCAAAATATTTGGGTAATGGATTTTGACATCTAATTCAAAACAAAATGTTAGTACTCTTCTGAATGCTTATTATTGTAGTGTGTGGTTAGTAGACTCGATGAATATTGCACATTTATATTGAGATAATATTAAAGTTATCCTCCAATGAGATAACTTTTTGTTGAGGTAAAACTCTCTATTGTGCATGCAAAGTGATACACACGTGAAATAAATCACGTAATATGCACATGAATAATGTATTAGTTGGCATAAGCTATGAAGAAGTACTGGATGCTTTAATATTAAAGCATTGCTAAAAATACAATATTCATTGACATTTTTCGCACGTCTATTTATTGAAACAATTATTTGCATATTTTGTGTCATTTAAAAAATAACAATGATAAGAAGAAAGAGAGGACTTTCCTGTGGTTTGTAAATAAGGGAGTACTATAATTATTTGTGAATATGAGATTAGGGATCAATGATTCGAGCAGCTCTCCGTTGTAGCTATGGTGGTAGCTAAAGCTTTAGGTGAAGGGTCTTTAGTTGGCAGTAGCATAGTTGTCGAGTATCAAATTGATGTCAAATTTTATTATCAAGTTTATGGTGATGACTCTTTTTTGGAGTTTAAGGAATAAAATACTTGTCCTTTTCCCCCTGACCTATCACAACGGGAGGAAATAGTGGAAGTGGGTTGTTAAAGGTGAACATGAAGTTGATACTCGAAGGGTGGACCGTAAGAGTAGCAAAATTTTATATCGAGACACTAAAACACAATCAGTTGTGGAAAAGATGATTGACCAAAGACAAAAGCACATTGGCTTGCCAGTTAATTATCCTAAAATGGAATTCTTGAGGGCAAAAATATTTCGTGCGTGAATCTTCAAGGAATGCCTCAGCATATTTCCATAGGGATTTTTGTTGATGTATAATGCTTGTGTCTTGCCGCCCTATGTAAATTAGTTAGAATTTGTGTTTCCAGATGTGTTAGCAGGCACTATCTTCAAAATATTTGGGTAATTGATTTTGACATCTAATTGAAAACAAAATTTTGGTACTCTTATGAATGCTTATTATTGTAATGCGCGGTTAGTAGATTTAGTGAATATTGCACATTTATGTTAAGATAATATTAAAGTTATCCCCCAATGGGAACACTTTTTTGTTGAGCAACAAATTCCCTATTGTGCATGCTAAGTGATACGCACGTGAAATAAAGCACATGATATGCACACAAATAATGTAATAGTTTGGCATAAGCTATGAAGAAGCAATTGATGTTTTATTATTAAAGTATTGCTAAAAAATTACAATATTCATTGACATTTTTTTCACGTCTATTTATTGAAACAATTTTGTGCATATTTTGTGCCATTTAAAAAATAATAATGATAAAATAAAGTTAGGACTTTCACATGGTTTGTAAATCAAGAAAGTATTATTATTATTTATGAATATTAGATTAGAGATTAATGAGTCAAGCTACTCACGAGGAGCTCCCTCTTGTATCTATGGTGGTAGATAAAGATTCAAGTGAAGGGGCTTCAGTTGGCTGTAGCAAAGTTGTCGAGTATCAAATTGATGTCAAATTTTATCTTCAAGTCAAGGGTGATGACCTTTTTTGGAGTTTAAAGAAGAAAATACTTGTCCTTATCCCCCAGAACTATCACAACGGGATGAAATGGTGGAAGTGGGTGGTTAAAGGTTATACTCGAAAGGTGGAGCATAAGAGTAGAAAAAGTTTATATCTGGACATTAAAACACAATCAGTTGTGGAAAAGATGATTGACCAAAGACAAAAGCACATTGGCTTGCCAGTCGATTATCCTGAAATTGACTTCTTGAGGGCAGAAATATTGTCTGCGTGAATCCTCGGGGAATGCCTCAGCATATTTCTGTAAGGATATTTGTTAATGTAAAATTATTGTGTCTTGCCGCCCTATGTAAATGAGTTAGAATTTTGGTTTCCAACTGTGTTCGTAGACACTATCTTCAAAATATTTGGGTAATGAATTTTGACATCGAATTCAAAACAAAATGTTAGTACTCTTCTAAATGTTTATTATCGTAGTGGGTGGTCAGTAGACTCGGTAAATATTGCACATTATGTTGAGATAATATTCAAGTTATCCCCCAATGGGACAACGTTTTTGTTGAGAAAAAACTCCCTATTGTGCATGCAAAGTGATACGCTCGTGAATTAAAGCACGTGATATGCACACAAATAATGTAATAGTTTGGCATAAGCTATGAAGAAGCAATTGATGTTTTATTATTAAGGTTATGCTAAAAAAATTACAATATTCATTGACATCTTTTGCACATCTAGTTATTGAAACAGTTTGAGCATATTTCGTGCCGTTTAAAAAATAATAATGATAAGAACAAAGATAGGACTTTCCTATGGTTTGTAAATCAGAATAGTATTTTAATTATTTATGAATATTAGATTAGGGATTAATGAGTCAATATGCTCACGAGAAGCTTTCAATTACAGCTATGGTGTTAGATAAAGATTCTGGTGAAGAGGATTCAGTTGGCAGTAGAAAGATCTCGAGTATCAAATTGATGTCAAATTTTATCATCAAGTCAAGGGTGGTGACTCTTTTTGGAGCTTAAAGGATAAAATACTTGTCTTTTTCCTCCTGACCTATCATAACAGAATGAAATGGTGGAAGTGGGTGGTTAAAGGTGAACATGAAGTTGATACTTGAAGGGTGGAGCGTAAGAGTAGCAAAATTTTATATCTAGACACTAAAACACAATCAGTTGTGGAAAAGATGATTGACCAAAGACAAAAGCACATTGGCTTGCCAGTCGATTATCCTAAAATGGACTTCTTGAGGGAAAAACTATTTTGTGCATGAATTCTCAAGGAATGCCTTAGTATATTTATGTAAGGATTTTATGTTGATGTATAATGCTTGTGTCTTGGCACCCTATGTAAATGAGTTAGAATTTTGGTTTTCAACTGTGTTAGCAGACACTATCTTCAAAATATTTGGGTAATGGATTTTGACATTTAATTTTTTTTAAATGAAGGTTAGTACTCTTCCGAATGCTTATTATGGTAGTGCGTGGTTAGTAGACTCGGTGAATGATAATTTTCAAATTATCCCCCAAAGGGACAAGTTTTTTGTTGAGCAAAAAACTCCCTATTGTGCATGCAAAATGATATGCGTGTGAATTAAAGCACGTGTGCACACAAATTAATAATGTACTAGTTTGCCAAAAGCTATGAAGAAGCAATGGATGCTTTATTACTAAAGTATTGCTTAAAAATTACAATATTCATTGACATCTTTGGCACGTCTATTTATTGAAACGATGATGTGCATATTTCGTGTCATTTAAATAATAATAATGATAAGAAGAAAGATAGGACTTTCCCATGGTTTTTAAAATCAAGGGTGTATTTTAATTATTTATGACTATTAGACTAGGGATTAATGAGCTGAGCAGCTTGAGATCGACTCCTCATGAGTGGCTCGAGAACAATTGTTTACTTAAATTATATCAAAATTATTACATTTCAGCTTTGAGTTTCATTAAAATAAACTAGTTTTCATGTCTCTTTTGGACAATAAATGTAGTAAATTTTATATTTTACCTCTGTATTATTAAATTAAATTTCCTATATGAATTTTAGTTGAATTAACTTGCTCGCAAAAAAATTAATGAGTGCTCAACTCCCTCGATAATCATGCCATTGGTATACATTTTGGCTATTTATGGTTTGCCCTTTTGGTCATCTTCGCTTCAATTTTCTTTCTCCACCTACTCAGACTTATCGGTATTTTGGGGTTTTCCTTATTTCACGTAGTTCGAAACTGAACCTGAACAAAATCCTACCTTGACACCTTTTGGATCAGTTCTGAGCCATTGAGTTAGCGCAAAATTTGTTCCAGATTATCTTCCAAGAATTCAAGTTTCAGGTCTAACCTCAAACTTCAGTTGCTGCTTTTGATCCTTTCGCCGAGGCAAATGCTGACAGCTCGAGGGTCGGAACATTGAAGCATGTCCACATTTGTTTTATGGTAGAAAAAGCCTTACAAATGTGCAAGGTTCGAACAAGGAGTTTATGTACAAGATATTCAAGAACCTCAAGAACTTCTGCTGCAATGGTAACATTGTGCAAGGCCCAAAGCTAGGTTAGGTCATTAAACTCCAAGGGTTGATATAATTTGTTTGTTTTTTAATCAGTATTTGGATATACCAAGTGTTCTAATGGCAATCAAATAAAAATGCTCGTGTTGAAAATTAAAGATTATTTCGTCAATTTCACTATTAGATTAAGGTGCATAATACGTGCATAATGTGTGCATATGTGCACATGAATAATATAATAATTCAGACTATATGCATGTAAAATGATATGCACAGGAAATATGGCATGCGATACATACGCGAATAATCTAAATGCTAAACCGGCGGAAGCTATATATCAAGAAGCAAAGGAACTTTAATTATTAAAACACTTACTAAAAACGTATCAATATTCATTGACACGTTTTATAATTTTATCAATTGTTGATTTTTAAAGTTTAGTAATAAAATTCCTACAAAGAAAATGATCACACAAGACAAAAGCATCGGGGATTGTTATTGCTTGCCCTATCGTAGCTAATTGGACAGACATAGATAGAATGGAACTGAAATTCTTGGTGTAAATCTATTGGAACATGTAAGCGTTCATTGTTTGCGATGAATGTTAAATGTGTGATGTTGGCGAAAGATAAAAATAATGCGTTACAAATAATTAAATTATTTCATTAGCTTAATTATTAGATTATTCATATACATATGCACGAGAATCATTAACGGTTGCACCAAACATGCACATAAAATATATGCACATGAATTATAGTACGTGCATATTTTAATAGTTATGGTTTTTTAAGATATGAAGAAGCAATGAAGATTCTACCATTGAACTATTGCTGTAAAATTTCAACATTTATTGGCACTTTCAATAAGTTAATCGATTGAAATGGCCACATGATTATTATTTGCAATTATATATATATATAAGTAATGATAAACATTGATATCGAATACTTAGAGATGGTTTTAAAAATAGAGGAGGAACATTGTAAGAATTTTGGTCTCCGCCTGTGTTAGCAAACCGTATCTTCCTAATAATTGGATAATGAATTTTCACATCCAATACAAAAAAAATATATTGAATGCTTATTATGGTAGCGCATGGTTAGTAGAATCTGTGAATATTGCACATATATGTTGAGATCATATTCAAATTATCACCCCCACTCCCACCCCCGCCAATGGGATAACTTTTTGTTGTGCATAAATCCCTATTATGCCGCAAAGTGATATGTATGCGAACTATAGCACGCAATATGCACGTGAATAATGTAATAGGTAAATTGATAGAAAACTATGAAAAAGCAATGATTTCTTTAATATTAAACTATTGATAAAATTTTATCGACACTTTTTGTAAGTGCATTTATTGAAATGATTACGTGCATATTTCATGCAATTTTTAAAAAAAAATTAAAGATACCAAGAGCGATAGGAGATTTCCTATGGTTTATGAATGGGGGAGCGATTTGATTTATTTATGGTTATTAGATTAGGAATTAACATAAGAGCCGATCAATTTTTTAAACCCTAACACTAGCATAAAAACTTTCATAGCGATTTCCCTAAATAAAATAAAGGAAAAGAGCAAAAAACCCTTTGTCATTAGGAAATATGTCATCGCAACTTCACCAGCTAAATGTTTCACCCATGTTCTTGATCTGGCGAACCCACTAAGGTCTTCTGACACAGTGCTGCACTTTCTGGCGAGAGAATCATACCTCTTTAAGAATTATTCTCAGGTGAGCGATGTCAATGTGATGGTGCGCCAAGTGAAGGAGATGGTAGAAGAGGAAAATAGAAAGAGGAAAAAGAAGGCTTGTGAGAGCGCAAGGGCTGAGAGTAAAATAAAGGGGGAGGAAAGCACAAGGCCATTGATAAGGAGGAGTTGGCGGTGGAGATTCCTGCGGTCAATGAGGCAAAGGACGACAATAACGACACGGATCCTTAAGCTCCCAACCATGGTAATGGCATAGATCGAGACAAGTATTCTTGGTTCAATCACTCTAGGAAACCAGCGCTAATTAATATTCAGATTCGACCTGGAACAAAATCAAGATTCATGAATATTTAAATTAGGAAGAACCATTTGAAAGATATTCTGAAGAAACAACATTCCATAATTGATGCCAAATTTTATCATCAAGTCAAGGGGGATGACTCTTTTTTGAGCTTAAAGGGTAAAATACTTGTCTTTCCCCTCATGACCTATCACAACGGGAGGAAATGGTGGAAGTGGGTGGTTAAATGTGAACACGAAGTTGATACACAAAGGAAGGAGCGTGAGAATAGTATTTTTTTAATATGGACAGTAAAACACAATCATGTAGAAAAGATGATTGACCAAAGACAAAAACATATTGGCCTGCACGTCATTTATCTTGAAATGAACGTTTTGAGGGCAAAAATATTTTGTGCGTGAATTATAAAGAAATGCCTTCGTATATTTCTACAAGGATTTATGTTGATGTATGATGCTTGTGTCTTGCCGCTCCATGTAAATGAGTTATAATTTTGGTTTCCAGCTGTGTTAGCAGACACTATCTTCAAAATATTTGGGTAATGGATTTTGACATCTAATTTTAAAAAATGTACTCTTCTGAATGCTTATTATGGTAGTGTGTGGTTAGTAGACTCGGTGAATATTGCACATTTATGTATAGATAATATTCAAGTTATCCCCCAGTGGGACAACTTTTTTGTTGAGCAAAAAAATCCCTATTGTGCATGTAAAGTGATACGCATTTGAATTAAAGCACGTGATATGCACGTAAATAATGTAATAGTTTGGCATAAGCTATGAAGAAGCAATGGATGCTTTATTACTAAAGTATTTCTAAAAATTACAATATTCATTGACATATTTTGCACGTCTATTTATTTAAATGATTGTGTGCATATTTCGTTCCATTTAAAAAATAATAATGATAAGAAGAAGAAAGATCGGACTTTCCTATGGTTTATAAATCAAGGATGTATTTTAATTATTTATGACTATTAGATTAGGAATTAATGAGCTGAGCAACTCGAGATCGACTCCTCATGAGTGGCTCGAGAACAATTGTTTAGTTAATTATATAGAAATTATTACGTTTCAGCCGATAGTTTCATTAAAATAAACTAGTTTTCATATCTTTTTTGGACAATAAATATAGTAAGGTTTATATTTTACAAATGTATTATTTAATTAAATTTTCCATATGACTTTTAGTTGAATTAACTTGCTCGCGAAAAAAATTAATGAGTGCTCAATTCCCTCGATAGTCACGCCATTGGTCTACATTTTGGCTATTTAGGGTTCCCCCTTTTGGTAATCCTTTATAAATGATCCCCGCTTCACTTTTCTTTCTCCACCTACTCAGACTTATCGGGGTTTTGGGGTTTTCTTTGTTTCACATAGTTCGAACCTGGACCAAAACAAAAGCCTACCCTGACGCCTTTTGGCGCAAAATTTGTTCCATACTATCTTCAAAGAATTAAAATTTCACGTCTAACCTCAAACTTCAGTTGCTGCTTTTGATACTTTTGCCGAGGCAAATGCTGACAGCTCGAGGGTCGGGACAATGAAGCATGTCCACGTTCGTGTTCGGCGGCACAATGGTATAAAAAGCCTTACAAATGTGCAAGGTTTGAACAAGGAGTTTATCTACAAGGACCTCAAGAACTTCTGTTGCAATGGTAATGTTGTGCAAGACCCAAAACTAGGCCAGGTCATTAAACTCTAAGGGTTTGTTTAATTTTTTTTATAATTTGTAACTTGTTTTTTTTTCAGTATTTGGATATACCAAGTGTTCTAATGGCCATCAAATAAAAATGCTCGTGTTATTATTCCGTCGATTTCACTATTAGATTAAGGTGCATAATGCGTGCTTAATATGTGCATTTATGCCCATTATTAATCTAATAATTAAGATTATATGCATGTAAACTGTTATGCGCATGAAATATAGCACGCGATACATACGTGAATAATCTAATAGCTAAAGTGGCGGAAGCTATATGCCAAGAAGCAAAGGAACTTTAATTATTTAAACACTTACTAAAAACATATCAATATTCATCGACACATTTTATAATTTTATCAATTGTTGGTTTTAAAAGTTTAGTAATAGAATGCTTACAAAGAAAATGATCACACAGGACAAAAGCAGGTACTATTCCGGAAATTTTCTGGAGGGATAATAATTATATTATGTAATTTGATTATTCCCAAACAATTTCATATTACAATTACATTTTTGTTTGTGATATTAAAGACTCGAATTTTCTATAAGTTTAAGAGGATCCTGGCAATAGGGTTTCCTCCAAATCCTCTGCATCAGCCTCTACAATATGATCTTTCGCTTTTTGATCATACAGTCCAAATATCGCGGCAATTGCCCCAATCAAAACGAGACAAAAAGGCATTGTTTATGTCAATTATTAAGAGTTCATCAAAGAACTAGAAGAACAATAATTTAGAAAGAAAAGAAAATTTTTTGTATTTCTTTCATTAGAAATCTTACCTTCCCAAATACATCTCCTCATGGGTGAATGTAGCAGAATTTTTTTTGACGATAACGGTGCACAAAGGGTAGAACATGGCAGAAAATAGGGGACCTCGTTTTGAAACGACTCAAGATTGCGCGAAGAATGAAATCACTGAAGCAGCAGCCTGAGAAAAAAAATCATACATTTTTGTTTTGGAACATATGTTACATCTACCAGGGCAGATATGATTTATATACTCGACCTTAGATAAATAATGTTACGCTTATCAGACAAGAACAACGCGATATTCACTTACAGCAAATGCTACACATCCGAGTTCAAGACCGGATTGTATCTTCCAAGCATCTATATCTTTCTCTATGAAGAAAGCCAAAAATGCAGATTGTATTGCAGCCATGAAGCACAACCATGTTGTAATAAATACATGATCAGGATAGCATTTCTACACCGGCACCTGTCAGATTAAGGTTGTTATACATTCTTAATACATTGTCACTGATTTTCCCAAACTTTTGACATAAAAAGAACCATGTTAATTTCTCAAGGGTACAGCTTATATGAGTTATAAGCTACATTGTAAAGTCACGTGGAATTTAATTATGGAGAGATGGAAAGACATGTGTGGCTCATGGATTAATTGATTGACAATTTGTGAACTTATGGTAAAGAAGAGAAACTTACCATGTTGGAACACATACCGAAAATACAGCACAAGAACAGTT
>JAULKM010024685.1:0-13993 GCA_032355605.1 Rubia tinctorum
TAATGAGGGGGTTCTAAACAAGCTACACTCATTTGGTATGGCATAGGGAAGTTGATGAAGCCTCTCATACGATTGAATTGGAGAAAACGATAGTGGGAGATGAATTAGATGGAAATGTGAAGTTTGATGAGATGGTGGAAGATATTTCAAGGGAGTTCAAAGGTAAACCAAAGTCGTTACAAGCTTTGATTGATGACAAGGGGATGCCTTTGTACAACGGTTCCAAACACTCGATTTTGGGTGAGACTTTGCGGATAATGAATTTGAAGGTAAAATTTGGATGGACGGGTAAGTCGATGACCGAGGCTTTTAAGTTGTTTAGGGATATACTTCCAGAAGGTAATCTAATGCCCGGTAGGTTTTATGCGGCAAAACAAATTACATGCCTGATGGGATTGGAATAACAAAAAAATCATGCATGCCCAAACCATTGTATGTTGTATAGGGGGAGTGTTGATAAAGATCGGGAAACATGTTGGGCATTTGGAGAGTCTTGGTACAAGTTGAAGGTGGGATTGCGGTGGGTAAGGAAGTTACATTGAAATTAAAGAAAAAGACACCGACAAAAGTATTTTACTATCTCCCCATAATTTCCCATTTGAAGAAGCCATATGCGTGTAGGGAAGATGCAAAGTTTTTTGCGTTGTCACGTGGATAGGTTAGGATTGGTGGATGGTGCGATAAGATATACTTCGGACGGTAAGCAATGCATTATACCCCGAGTTTGGTAGTGAAACCCGACATTTAAGGTTAGGCTTGTTTACAGAAGGTATGAATCCTTTTGGTAATATGAGTATCACACATAGCTCTTGGCCTTTTATGTTGGTCATTTACAAATTTTTGTCTTGGTTAACCATGAAATGTAAGTATGTGTTATTGTCTTTGATGATTTCTGGTGCGAAGCAACCGGGTAACAATATTGATTTATACCATGCTCCTCTTGTGGATGATCTGTTGACTTTTTTTTAACGATGGTGATAGAACGTATGATGGTTAGGTTGAAGATATCTTCACTTTGAAAGCTATGTTATTTTGCACAGTCAATTATTTCCCTGCATATGGAAATTTTTCTAGGTATTCTGTGAAAAGCCACTTTGCTTTTCCTGTCTTTAAGAAGGATACAAATTTTTGTCAATTGAAAAACGGTTGTAAAACTTTTAATCAGGGGCACATGAGAATTCTTCTTGATTGGCCCCATGGCATTTGGCGAAGAAATGGTTTAAAGGGAAAGTGGAGGCTAGGGAAACACCAGTGCCACCAACCGGTATATAGATTTTTGAAAGTGTTAGGAATTTCGCCAAAGACTCTGGGAAGAAGAAACAAAAAGATGTCGTAGATGGAAGTTGGAAGAAATGCTCAATCTTTTTCAAGCTACCTTACTAGAAGTATTTGGATGTTAAACACTGTATCGATATCATGCACATTGAGAAGAATGTTTGTGATTCTTTGGTTGGGACATTGTTCAATACCCGGGGAAGACAAAGGATGGGCTGAAGGCAAGGCTTAATTTGATTGAGATGGGAATTCAGAAGAATCTAGGGTCAGTAACTCCGGGTGATGATTGTTATTTGCCCGATGCTTGCTATTCCATGTCGCAGTCGGAGAAGAAATCTTTTTTGCAAGACACTTAGTAGTGTGAAAGTACCGGGTGAATGCTCGTCCAACATTAGTACATGTGTGTCACTTGAGGAGTTGAAGTTGGTTGGGTTGAAGTCACACGATTGTCACAACCTTATGCAGGAGCTGAATGTGATTGCCATCCGATCTTCGTTGCCATTCCATTTAATATTGTGCATTGTTCTTCAAGTCAATTTTTCGCAAAAGCATAAGCATTTTGAAGTTTTATAGGTTGCAAGTAATGATTGTTGAAGTGTTGTGTCAAATAGAAATGTATTTCCCTTCCTCATTCTTTGACATTATGGTTTATTTGATCATCCATCTTGTCAAGGAGATAAAGCTATGTGGTCTGGTTTTTTAGGATGAATGTACCCCCTTTGAAAGGTACATGAACATATTCAAGCATTTTGTCAAAAATTAGTATAAACTAGATGCAAGTATCATGCACTGGTAAGTGACAGAAGAAGCTATCAAATTTTCCAAGGAGTATATGAAGAAAGTTGAATATGTAGGTGTTTCGACTAGTAGGCATGAGGGTAGGTTGAAAGGTGTAGGTGTAAGACATGGAAAACTCATTAGTCCTAGTGCGGAAGATTTACTTGCTCCCCATCTCTATGTTCTGCATAACCATGAAGATGCAGTCCTTTACATGGAGATTCGTATGGATGCCATAAGAGTGGGGAACCCTAATTTCAACGAAGCTCAAGTCCTCCAATTACAAACTAGGTCATTTTCTACATGGTTGCGGGATCACTTAGATGTCGGCAATCATCACTCGAAAGTTTAATGGTTGACGCGTAGACCATTTGGAACTGTTCTTTCCTATGAAGGCTATGGCATTAATGGTTTCACGTTTCCACGAAATCAGTGGATAAAAAAGTGTATCTCATAATAATGGAGTTTCCCAAGTGTCAGAAGCTTGACATGTTAGTAGTGGGAGTGACGACATCCCACTGTATGCTCAAAAGTGTTACTTCAGAATGATTTATGATATTTGCGAGCTTGACTATGTCACTTTGTGGGTCCTTTTATTCAAATGTCAGTGGGTGGATATAAACAATGGACAACGGATCGAGAATATGAGCTTCACCCTCATCGACAGAAGTCAGATTGGTTGGAAAAATGATCCATTCATATTGGCATCCCAACCGCACCAAGTTTTTTATGTTAGGGATATGTTGATCTCGAGTGGGAGATTTCTATATAACGAAAATGTGCTTTTTTCAAAGAAAATGAATTAGAGAAAATCATAGGATTCAGGCAACACACTCTGAGTGGTGAATTTGATGATGTGAATTTTCTTGAGGAGGATGACCAGAGTCTGCATAGTTTTCTTGGCCACATTAAGCATAATGAAGTTATGTGAGTTGATGTTAGAGGGAAGATAACCCGAAGAAAATGAAAATCAATGAAGGTTGTTAGGGAAAGGAGGCAAAAGTAGTTCTATAGAATTTTTTTTAAAGTCATTACTTGATTTTTGGTACACTAGAATTCTCATATGAATCTTGAATTAACATGCCTAGTAACTGACATCATGTAAGAGGAAATCACAATCATCATCATTTTAAAATGTTGAATCCATAACAAGAAAATAACAATAACAATATAATTAAAGTAACATTCGTTGTACTAGTATCAACAATCCATCTAGCATAAACTAGAAATCACATAAATTATCCAAAATATTATTCAGCATCATCATTTTCAATGTCAACCGCGGAAGTCGATCGGTCGAGTCAAGGACGGGAGGTAGACGCAAGGTGGCGCTTGTACGCTCTTTGATATTTTTCCATAAACCAAATATTTTCCTTTATTGCGCTTAATTCCTTTTTCATCCATTTGTAACAATTCTTGAAACCTTTGAAATATGCCTCCTCGGTAACTACACAAAATCAAGTCGAATAATTAGTCTAAATACATGGTGAAAATGTATACTAAAATTAAGGAAACTAAATATTTCTAACCTTATTCAATTCGTGGCTTCTTACTTTCCTCAGATGCTTCAGTTGTATTATGAAACCAGTTTCGATCGCGAAATAACCAATTCTCAACGTAAGAAATACTTTGGCCATTTTTCCTCCCCACTAATTGTCAATCCCTGGATATCCTTCAATAGGAGGGTTATAATGTTCCCATATGGGAGGCTCTTCACTACCTTCTTTGAGGTGGAAACCTGTAACATATGCCTAAATATTTCCGCCCCGGGTTGATCTTCCTACCCTTAATTTTGTAATAGAATAACGTGAGTGTGGTATAGTTGGGCTTGGTTATGTGTTTGCCTGAGGGAACCAAACTTCTAGAAATGATCTCATAGGTAATACATTGGTCTGCAGTGAAATGAGTGAGACTAAAGTTTTTGGCTTTCCACCCTATCACATAGGAAATACCTCTCACTACAATCAACGGGGTTAACATAGGGGTAATCTACATGTAACGACCACTTATCCCTATGGTACACATCGTCCAAAGGACCTTCTACATCCTCCAGAAAAGAACTTTCCTAGTGTCAATATGGGGCACTTTAACCATTTATTAATAGTCAATGGGCTAGTTACTTGGATCTCTCCTCCCCACCCTAGTGTCGTAGTCCCCATTTGCAATTTACTGCAAATTCTCATAAATTGATAAGTCAAATTAAAGTAGGCGATGTCATTACACGAAAGCAATCCTTAACATATTATTCACTAAATTTTAAAAGGGGGTTGGCCAATCCGATTGCTAGGTATTCACTAAAGTCCACAATATAACAATCTATTAGTTTCCCATTATCATGCAAAACCTTATATCAAATTTGGGCAAAAATCGAGATGAACCTTTTTTCATTGACGCATGGAGTGTGACCCATGGATCGACATATTTCCATTCTACTGCTTGCTCCTCTAGCCATGATTCTTGTTTAGATTTTTGTAATTATAGGGAGAGGGTTTGTTTGCGACTTCGTAAGGACTTGGCTAGGGTTTTTATTTGGGGATTTGGATGAAAATGATTTTGACTCTGTTTTTTTTACAGGGCGACCAATTTTAGAGTTTGGAAATAAAAATTTGTCTCTTTGTTAATAAGAGCCAAAAAGCTTCAGAGTTCAGAAGCTATTTAAGCTCAACAATAAATGTGCACTTCGTTAGACCCGAGAGAGGATAGAAATGACACCATAACTCGAAAGTAACATTTTCAAGTTCGTAAATGAAATATGCTCTTTTGGTCATTTGGAGATGAACGAGTTACGAGCTTGGAAGTTCATGCGTTCTTTAAATATAAAGGACAAAAAAGCTTTAGAGTTCGGAAGCTCGTCCAATCTTTTGGTCATTTTGCAAAAATTGGCCTAAAATATTTCATTGCTACATACACTCAATTAGGTTCTAATCCTTGTCTAACAAGTTCAAAAATCCTAGTATACATGACCGTAATCATCAAATAGAGCAAATCAATTTAACTCAACAAGTCATTTCCCAAATATAGTAAATCAATTCTTACAAAAATATTAAATTTCAAATTTAAAACAAATCCTTCTACAGCATTATCTTATTATTCCATGCTTCATTAAACATTAAAAATCTCCCTATTACACTTCTTCAAACATCCTTTCAATGTCCAAGTCTTCAACATCCACTTCCCCCCTTGAGTTTGGTTTTCTAACCCCACATTACCCCTGAGAGTTTCGTCTCCACCAATGACGTTATACCCCTTATCTCCACCTGCATCCCCATCGTCATCACTATCTTTGTTGCTCTCGGAAAACATTGGCTCGAAGTTCAGTGTCCCTTCATTTTTTTCAATTCTTGGTGAAGGCCTTGGGATTCCATGAATTTCGCATGCTGTGTATGCGCATGGGTCAATATCTCGTGGGTATCGGTCACGTTCGCACGAAGACAGTCAAAATACTTACCAAGCTTGGACTTCCATCCATCCCGGGATCCTGTCAAATGAACACAATTAACAAAAATTAAATATAGTTTTCATGTTATCATAATTTGCAATTAATAAAATTTTCTAGTATAGACTCACGGGAGCTCGATGCCTCAGCTCTATCAATGGTCACGTTGTGAGCCCTTTTAGCACTCTTTGTTACATGACTGGGAAGTGGCCTATAATCTCACTTTTTTTTGTAGCCGAATATAAGTTGTTTGTTAGAACCATCCCTTATAGTAGTAATCCATGCGGAGAGCCCTATCATGTGGCTACACTCCCTCCTTCTTGAGCATAGTTATTATACCACTGTGTGGAAGGTCCTTCTTTTTATATTCATAGCCTTTAGCATGAATGAGATAATTGTGTAATTGGGCTTTATCTGGATCCCCTCCATAACATAGTAAAACAACATTAGGTTAGCAATCATCGGCTCACATGTGTGGCCACCCATTGCCAAAATGTTTAGACAAATCCACCGATAAATGAGACGTTGCTCAACGGTCAACACGCTAATGTTATAGAGCTCTACCTTCCCTGCGGTAGCCTCTAACCTCTTAAAATATTTTTTTCATCGTGAGCGGACAAAGTGGGGTTGCTTCGGCTATAAACATCGAAGATTGTGTGTGGTAAATTTCTAGGGGACCTTGGGGATCATCGGGTCTCAATTTTTCTGGGGAGGTGTAGGGGAAACCTATGCCTTTATTAATTGAATATCTAATCACAATTTTTTTCCCATTCACCCTCGTAATATCATGATTGTTCTTACTTTGACCCAAATTGGCATAAAATTGTATAACCTCGTCAACATGAACCGACTCACTCATACATAGAAAGTTCTCTAAATTTTGAAATTTAATCAAGCCTAGCTAATAATATAGCCCTAAATCACCAATCAGACTAGCTAATATAGGCTTAGAATTGATAACCTTTCTCTCTGTAAAATCAACAAACCTCTGCTCGGCATTGTCATTGAATAATTTCGGGGATCTGTGATAGGGTGATGACTCCGATCTCTTACCTTTGACCTATGTCCCGTGCTTTTATAACTCATTATCAATTAGGAGTGTGGAGTTGAATTGGGGAAATCCTATTCTTGGGTTTGTAATTGGGGAAATTGAAATGGGAGAAAGTTGGGTGTGGGGAATTCGGCCTGTTATGTAGCCCGATTTTTTAGCATTTAATACCACTTCCAAGCTTGGAAGTGGTTCTTTCTTTTTTAATGAAGAGTAAAAACATGTCCGAGTTCGTAAGCCATTTCCCCAACCATTTTCTAGTTCGGAAATGCCCTAAGTCCCAAAAAATGTCAAAAGAGGTTTTATAAGTGCATTTAATACCCTTTCAAAACCCCAGTATATTTCACCCCATTTTTCATCTCCAAAAACCTTCCAAACCCTACCTTCAATTCCATATCATCTCCACTCTAACATCTCATCTATACTTGATTTGAGGTATGTGTTCATGATCTACTTCATCATTTGCTCTTCTATCCCAATGTTTATATTTTTTTTTCATTTCTGTTGGGATTTGTTGTTCTTTTAGGATCAAGGTATGAATGAGAATTTCATGATAAATATTTGAAGAAAATTTTAGTCTTCTCTTCATTTTAGAGTTAGGGTTTACATTTGTTGAAGCAAAAAACTTGGAAGTGGGAGGAATTAAATTGTTTGCCTACAAGGGTTTGTGATACTTTTGAGTTATATATAGTGTGGGCTTTGTAGATGAATTCCATTGGTGTATTATATTAGGGTTTTGGTTGGTCCATTGTTGTATATGGGTAAATTTGCATTTGAATGGAAATCCTAGGTTTAGTGCTAGGTTTTTTGTTTGAGCTAGGAAATTGTGTGATGAAATGCTAGGTTTATTGCTAGGTTATTTAATAGGTTCATTTCTTCAATTTGATTAATTAAATTAATGGATAAAAGATTTTATACTATGTTTATTGCTTTAATATTAATTATTTGTGATATGTGTTGTACATGTCATTTGCGTAGGGTTTAAGTAGACGTTCGGTTTTTTCATGCATGATATATTTCGTATTTTATAAATATAATTATAATGAAGCTAGGTTTAGCAATTTATTTATTTATTTATTTATGAGTGCATCATACAAAATGTCTAGGACAGTGACTCATGACGATGTTTCATTTTCCAGAATTGGATGTGGATGACGCATCCGAGGATATAGTAATAGCACGAACTCATAAACATTAGAGCGTAAAATGACTAGGAAAGAGTTAACCTCATTGATACTCAACATATCGGGCAAGTGTTTGTTGGCCCAACATGCTAAATGGTCAAGTTGGGTTGAAAAGGTTGGTAGGACGAGGGTAGACATCTGGTACGATAGTTGGCATGATGTTCCGAAAGACAACATGGACACATTATGGTTGGAGTGAAAAATAGTGTTAGGGAGGCATTATTCTCCCATATATATCCTTAATTTAATATTTAAATTAACTCCCCGTGATTGACTCTATGCTGTTGAAAAACCTCATAGAGACCGTTTGACATCGAAGCACCAGACGTAGGGGATTTGTGGAAGACGACTATGTTGATGATGTCCAAGAGTTGGCGTGAACTTAAATACACTTTTTCAGGAGACTACATTTTTAGCGATAAGAGAGGTGATCGTCCTTGGTTAACTTACACACATATTGAACTGGAGAGTTGGAAAATCCACAAGAGAAGAGCCTAGTAGAATATGGATAATGTTAGTAAAAAAAATATTATTTATCTTTTAGAGTGTTTGGATTTACATGTCAATAGTGATGACATGACTCTAACATCCTAAATTAGGGTACATGGGAAGAAAAGCAATGCATTGACGAGCCTAATGTAATTCCTCATCGATTGAGTCATGGGGGATACGACTTGGCAACAATCGAGCTAGTGAAGGAATGTCTTGAAAGAGATGTGCAGATTGCAATTGAGAGTGGGATGACCAAAGATGAGGCAAGTGCTTTGGTCCAACCGATCAATGTGGATGACCTTGAGAGGTACGATTTATTCCTAAAAGGCCGAAAAAACAATGACGGTGTTTATGTCAACGATGAAGAATTTGTTTTGTTGAAAAGTGGTAAGTAAAGGTTTAAGTAGATATTTTATTATTTTAGACACATATATGTTAATCACATACTAACAAAAACTTTAATTTATTTTTTGTTCAAAAGAAAAACTAAAGAATGATCAAGTTCAAGGGAAATTCATTCCAACTAATAACCACGACATCCTCTGTGATGTTATAGAAAAAACCCGACCACCAAGGCCATGCATGGGAACTGGGTGCATTCTTGACCCAATGTGAGGTGTTTGGCATTGTACGGTCCTATGATCGTGGAGAACCCTCTAGAATTCACTCATTGAAAATACAAATGCCAGTCCAAAACAAATGAATTGAGCAACAAGACATTCTAATTCGTAAGTTGGTAAAATACACAGGGATTGTTCTTCTGGAAAAATTAGAGGATTTGATGTTCGATTGGACACCACCATCAAGGGGATCACGCCATTCTCCTAAATATGTTGAGGTCAGTCGAGAGGCAATTGTTCAAACTCCAAGAATAAAAAGGCAACTGTTCAAACCTGACAACCTCGACAATGCCATCCTACAAAGTGAAAAAAGGTACATATTTCATTTTTTTCTTCAAAATCTTCAAAGGCAATAAGCTTCTTATTTAGCATATATTTTAGTGGGGGTGTAGAAATCATGTCTTTGTGAGCTATAAATTGATCAAGACATACACGGTAAACCACTACACGTAGCCGATGAAGTTTTGCATGAGTTAATGAAACAACATCAGTCCTTACCTATTGCGGATGGCCTATCTAGGGTTTCTTTGGAGAATTTGTTGGTGTTGGAGTCCCTTTGCAAATCCCGGAAGGAGAATACAAGAAAGTTGAGCCCGCTAGGAGAATGTTCCTTCTTTGGCCTCGACAACTTATATACACCGATCTTGTGAAGGATTAACACTTTAAGGAAATATGGCCTAAATTACCTAAACAAATTAAAACAACACCAAGATTGGCCAAAGCAGCACCCAAATCGGTCCCATCAAAACCGACTAAGGTTAGACCTCCAGTTACAAGAGCACACGTCTTTTGAGACTCGCCTCACTTCGTGTGGGTGCTATGCAATTGGCTTCAACCGCATCATCGAAACTTAACATATGTATTCTTGGTAAATGAATGTGTATTTGGATTCAAACGCGAAATCATTGTGTTATGGAGTAATTTTGAAGACCTATGGAGACGAAACAAAGTTAATCAAACGATGATGTCGATCTACACCTTGTGAGTGATTTTGATAATTTTATTTCAAATACAATATTTATTACTCTATACTAGTACAATTAATGGAAAAATTCGATTTATGAAGGTGCGTGTTTTTTTTCCAATAATAAAAATAAGGGATGCATTGGATACATGTTCCCGGTGAAGATTCAAGAAATTGGTTGTACGACATAAGAGAGGATCGACTATGTTCGCAAATGCCTATATCGCAAGGATAAGAAGTTTTTCATTATGCCATACATCGAAAGGTTACACTTATATTGTTCAATTCATTTACCAACATTGTTTCCACAAATTTAGAAGACAATTTACATTTTAGTAATTAGTGATTTTGATTGTTCCCCCAAATAATCGCGTATGTTGGATGGATTCCCTGTACTTCGAACCGTCGGATGCATTTATCGAGATTTTGGAATCTGCAATGAAGGACACAAGCGGCCAAAATAAAATGACTTTAGAAGTGGTCGAAATCAAATTGGACTATCAACATGTTTTTTCTCGAGTATACAATACTTATTTGATATTACTATCTTGCGAATTTATGTAGTTTTAACTTAGTACGAAAAATAAGTGCAAACATCGGAGTTTGGCTATTACGGCATCTTATATTATACTGAGTGCATTCAATAAGCCTGCGGAGATTTACTTGAAATTGACAAGGTAATCATCCTTTGTTTCCAGTGATTTATCTAAGTTTCTAAATATTATCTACTATCTTGTTATTATCGAATTTTCAAAAAGGATTCAAAGCCCTACTCACAAGATGATCTCACAATGCGAGAAATTCTTTGGCTAGACATATAATTTTCAATCTGTTAGCAACCCAAAGGAATCCCGATATTGTTAGAGCATCACAAGTTTGATAGAAATTGGAGCTTAGAAATGTCGGAATATATTTCTAGTTATTTCTATTCATGTATATTGATTATTGCTTGGTTAGCGTTATCTATAGATTTTTGTCAAGGTGCAAGATACTAACGTGTATTGCGTTACATTTCTAGCTGTGAATCAGAGACTTTTTCGTGCCAGGAATATTAATAGAATAATTTTTTTACCACATGAGAAGATAGTACTTCCGAGTACGGAAATGAATTCGGCCCTATTCATTACTATTTTCCATACGGCCCATTTCAATTTTCAAACTCGAAAATGGAAGACATGACATTGTATCCCAACTCGGAAATGTTGTAGATTTTTTTAAAAAGAGCCACATGTGGGTAGAAACAGAACGGAAATATTAGACGACTCTGAAACCTAAAAAAGTTTTCCCAAAGTAACGAAATCGATATTTTTGTGTTTGAAAAACCGTAAGCTTTCGAGTTCATAAAATGTGTCCATAGGCCGACAAAAGGGTGAATGTTTCCAAACTCGAAAATTATTAAAGGTGATTCCTCAGCCTTTTTAAAGGCGTCTTTTAACCACCTTTGTTGGCATTTTTAAATGCGGTTCTTGGAACTGCCTTTGTTTGTGGGAGATCAAAGGCAAGACTATTAAAGGTACTTTGCGAGCGGCTTAAATGATCTGATATAATCGCCTTTAATGGCCCCTCCTACACTATTTTTACTACCTAAAAATACTTGGACATAATAATTTTGTATAAATAAAATTATTATCTCAGTAATGGGGATGGAAGTGAGGCAGATTTTGGTAAAGGTCCACCCCGACCCAATGGGGCGGATATGGGGGTAGTTTTGGTGGGGATGGGGCGGGTATGGGTATGAAAATAATACCCACCATGGGTAGTGGGTCGGACATGGATATTAGTTCACACCCGTCTCATCCCCGCCCTGCCCCACTAGACCCGCTATATACATACTAATTTAATATATATTAAACTATCATTTAGCCATCATGCACATATATTACCAATAATATTTTCTTGTAAATATTTTTTAGCGTAAACTTTAGGTATTTTTGAAGGTATAAGTAGGGTGAGTACAACATTTTTGAAGTGGGTAGGGACCCAAGTGGGTGATGGGGCGGGGGTGGATTTACATGTACCTTTCATGGGTGATGGGGTGGGTATGAGTATGAAATTTTTAGGTGAACATAGGTATGGAGGACCATAATATGCATTCGCCCCACCCCATTGCTATCCATACTCATTAAGTATGATAATGAAATATGATCAATCTACTGAATTCCAATGTACAATAACATAAAGGTTAGTAGCTATTGTGTCAATATTTGTTTTAAAATGAGAAATGATAGTATACATTCACACTTTTAGGTAAAATTACAGGTTCAGTACCTTTTCTTAAGAAAATATTTCTCAAATAATTCTCAACTTATTATGAAATATTCTCAATTAGTTCCTTTTTAAACTACTATCCTATTTAACTTAAATAATTTTGAGTAAACTTTTCTAGTAGTGATAGTGCCACTAGTAGCAAGCATGTAATATGAGAAGCACAGATGAAAAAATAAATTGCAAGTATGCTTGGGTTGTTGGTGGTCAAAACAAGGTAGAATGCGGTGAAGATTACATTCGAAGAAGATTTTTCTTTAAAAATTACTAGCTATGTAATTGATCACTAGTGAAGATCATCTATGTTTTGATCAATTACTGCTAATTCCAATATCAGAACATAAGTTGGGTTCCAGTACGGGATATGTTCCAATTAAAATAGAGATATCGGATCACATCTCGGAGGTTTAGGTTGCAAAGTCAAAAATTGATTTAGATATGTATGTAGGTTCTTGGATTTTTTCCCATTACAATTCCTATTTTGGTTGCCCCGATTGGGAATATTTGTTGTTTAAAAATATGGTATATTTATTTTTTTCCCGTATTTGAAAGTACCATTGAAAATATTGGCAAACCAACATTCAAAATTAAAAGTTTTGCCAGTATTTTAATCAATGTAATAATTTTCACAATTAGCAATTCAATATTAGGTAAGTTACATGTTTGTATACGATGTTGAACAAAAGGACAACATGGTGTTTAACTAGTTACCTTGATTTCCATCCAAATGTGTTATTTTAGTCCCGTATATTCTTGCTCTTGCTCTCATATGTAATTGACGAACACTTCACAAAATTCTGGAAAAGATTTAATTTTTTTGGTGCCCTCTTCTTTATTTCGGAGAAAATCACGATCCCTTTACTCTGTTTTGTTCTTCACTCACATCCCATTGAATTTTCTTTCTTTTCCCCTATCTATATATCTTCTTCTTCTTAATCAAAAAGCAAGAACAGGGATTAGAAAAAAAATCTGGGCTTTCTGTAATCATTGGTTTTGTTTCTGTTGGTATCCAAGTTGTATGTGTGTGTTCGTGGAACCCTTTTCTGGGTTATCCTTGATTTCGTCGACATTGCTTTGATTGGGTTGTTTCTTTAACTTCTCAGAGAATATTGACTTTAGGGTTTTGATTTTTGTGGAATGTCTGATTAGCCCTTTTAGAATTGGTCCCTGTTGTAAAGGGTTTGTGTGTGAGAGTAGGTTCGTTTGATTGTTATTGGAACAATCGTAGCCATTGAATTGTAGTTTAAGCTCTCTGGTTGGAGTGCTTTTTAGGGTTCCTTTTGGATGAATATATATGTTTTGGAGATGAGACTTTGTGGGCAGTTTTGAGGAGAAGTTTGGAGGGATTGGATTTTCGGGTTTTGATTGGAAAAAGGGTTGGGGAATTGAGTGTTTGGTAAAGGGTTTGGAAACTCTGTATGGGAGAACATGAGGAATGGCCGGAGCCAAGTGGCCTATTATCGCCGAATGGGCTCTTGCCCAATGCTGGGCCGGTGATTCAACTGATGGACTCCGAGAGATGGTTGATGGCAGAAGAGAGGACTGCAGAGCTTATTGCCTGCATTAAGCCGAACGAACCGTCCGAGGAGCGTAGGAATGCAGTCGCCAATTATGTGCAGAGGCTTATAGGAAAATGCTTCCCTTGCCAGGTTGTTCATTTGTAGCTCAAGGTTCCACTTTGTGCTACTTCATGTCCTTTTGGCTGCCATGTAATTGTTTGTTTGACCTGTGCTATGTTATAGTAACACTTTTTAGCAAGGTGCAAAAGTCGAGTACTTGCTTTGTAAATTACATCAGAAATAGTAAATAAGAATTGGGATAAAGAACTACATTAGTTCATCAGTTGCCTCTTGACGCTCATCAGATTTGTGAACTAGTTGCCTCTCTATACTCAATTGCTCACCAGAATTGTGAACTAGTTGCATTTCTTCT
>JAULKM010024712.1:0-13992 GCA_032355605.1 Rubia tinctorum
TAGGCTTATATCCACTCCTAATTGCATGAACCCTTAGGAAAATCCCTCTTCTTTGTGGACGACCCCGACTTGCCAACAACCTACTTAGTTGTATTTAGTAAGCATATTGGGCTTAAAAATATTATCTTTGAGAGGTACGACGACGACCTCCCACAAACCAACCATCCTTAGTAAATTACATAGATGTGATGCCCTTCATAGCATTTTATTTTCTCTAGTCAGATCTTATTAGATATCTGGCCTGAATCGATTAACACGATGGGTGGAGGTTGATTGCAGGAAACATATCCAAATAGATCACTAGAGTTTCATCAGATTAGCACAGTAGACTCGGGTTCAAATATTGTGTATAACCTTAAGTGTTCTATCTTTTTGTACTTCTTTAAGGGTTTGGAGAGCCTAATATATATTTCTCATCCACCGATGGTGGATGCTTTAAATTAAAAAAAGAAGGTATGCTCTTTTTGAGAGAAGTTGTCCAATTTTCAAATTCCTCAAATTGTGAGAGAGGGTGTATGTTTTTTAAGTACTTATATTGAGTTAAATGGTCTTTATGATGGGAGAAAGTAACCTGAATTCATATTCAATGTATCAAAGATCTTCTAAAAATGGTTTTTTTTAGGAGAGAGAGGCAAAAAGTGGTAGAAATGGTTTAGGCAAAAATAGAAACTTTTGGAGTAAAAGCTTTAATGGATTAATGTTCAAGGAAGGTGTTAATGTTTGGTGTAGTACCAGTGACGTTAAATAGCTTAGGGAAGAAGAAATATGTAGAATTAAATGGGGCAAAAGAACTTGTTTGGGCAAAAATTTAATTTTGCCAAAATTCTGCAATTTTGCCCCAACTGCAGTATTCTTGCACGAGGCATGGCCCAACCTGTGCCATATTAAGGCCTCGTGCCTGTTCATCTTACACGAGCCCTATACATTACATGACCCATGCTCCCCATCACCTTCCTTATTCTTACACTTTTTCATCCAATATCTATTTTATTCTAATCACCAACACGAGACTTGATCTTAGACTCGACAATCAATCAGAATTTCAGACAAAATCCTTTGCCACACAAACATGCAAAATCAACTACCGATAACATCAAAACAAAACAAGGAAAAACACCGTACATTTATTGTTTTCCCAGAGTCGCCATCCGTGGCTCCACCCACAATGACATCTTTGTGGAGAGGCCTCCAAAAAGTGCCATCCTTACCCATGCTCTTTGTCCACAATAGAGAGTGTATGTCCATCCTTAGATAATGTTGAATCCTTAGCCATTTTCTTGGGTTTAAAAGGTGGCCTAGAAGGTTTTAAGTTCTCGCCACTCTCCACCAACCGGTGCAAGTTAGTGACCATAAAAAAGCAACCCATAATTAAATATCATCACTTAACTCATGCATTGCATAGGTGTCATCAACATTATTATCACAATCAAAGTTTAAGGTATATTTTCTCTCATCACTCTCATCAAGTTACTCATCATCATAAATCTTGCAAGACTCATCACATTGAACAAATTCATCACATAAAGTTATGGCATTGCTTGTGCAGTACATCAAGGACATAGAAGTCCGTCGGAAACACTAGATCGCCTAACCTAACCATAACATCCTTAACTATACCTCTAGGGATAGCTTGAGAATGGTTGACTAGTTGGAAAATCACCTAAGTGTCCCTAAGTTCACTTATGTCGAGATTATCATACAGGCTAAATGAGATAACATTGATAGAAACATCTAAGTCAATCATAACATTCTTCAGGATTTACCTCCTAGAGAAATATGGATTGAAAACATTCTAGGGTGGTCATCACACTTTTTAGGTATGTTCTTATGAGCTAAAGTGGCTACTCCCTCTATTTTCAATTGATACACTTTTCTAGTTAGTTGTTCCTTCTTTTAGTGCAAGTATTTTTCAAGAATTTAGCATATTAGGTAACTTGTTCAATGACATCAAGAATTGGAATGCTAGCCTCAACCTTCTTGGAGACTTGGCGAATTTGAGCTTCGTTGGTTGCCACGTTTGGCCTTCCCCATAGAGCACTAGGAAACGGCGGCGAGTGATTGACCCTTGCCTCGTTAGTGGGGAGATCTTTTGACGGCTCCTCCTCAACTACTATATTTTATTCTTTGTGATTGGCCTTGTTGCTTTACAAAAATTTGTCGTCCTCTAGAACGACCTCCTTATCGGCTTTGCGTACCTCCTTCCAGCTCCTCAATTTCAATGCACTCACATTACGTGGATTCACCTTAGGTTGGGATGGTAGCTTGCCAGACTCTCTAGCCTGAATTCGGATCATTGAAGTTGCAAGTTGATCAAAGGTTCTTAATACTTGAAAAGGTTCTTGTGTTGAGTTCCTCAATCTTCCTTTTTGTTCGCTCCACGAACACATCATTCTTCTTCACCAATTGTGCAATTGCCTCAAGGATCTCCTCCCGGTCCGACTTATACAATGAAGCAATTGTGTCGGAAGGTCCTTCTCCCCTCGGGTAGGGTTTAGGTGGTCCACCTCGATTGCACCCTTAATTGTCATCGCACCACCAGAAGTTTGGGTGGTCACGGTGTTAGGGATTAAAGGAGTTTGCATAGTGGTCTTGTCGGTCTCCACCTTGGTTCCCTCGGAACCCTTATTGTTTCCCCCTAGAAAAATGTTTATTTCCACAATTAAAGTCTAGGGCCTTTACCTCCTCGAAGTTATCAATCACTTGCGGACATGTATCAGTAGGGTGATCAATATTGCAAATACCACACACCTTCACTTTTTGCTTTCTCCCTTTCATAAACTCTTTCATCATGGAAGCAAGCACTTTGACTTGTTCTTAAATCTTGGGAGAATGAACGGGATCCTCTAAAGTCTTCTCTCGTGATCGGGTCCCAAACTGCCTTGTACCATTATCCATCTCCTCGAACAATGCTATTGAATCTTTGGGCCTTTTGTTTGCCATAGAACCATTACATGCCGCATTCACCATACCCATATCTTCATTGCATAAGCCTTCAAAGAAGTAATAGACAAGGTCACCTCCCTTGAATGGATGATAGGGATAACTAGCCAACAACCGATTGAACCTCTCTCATTACTCATATAAGGATTTGTCGCTAGTTGTGAAATATTAGAAAGTTGCTTCTTCAGACCCGCAGACTTTGAAGTTGGGAAGTATTTCTCGAGAAATCTCCGCTTCATGAATGGTTTCTACTTCATGTTCATTCATGAAGTGATGCAGCTTGGTGGAAGGTAATAGAGCAATATTTTGCCGCATCTCGCAGCGAAAAAGGAAATGAACTCAAATTGTAGTCCTCCTCCGACACCCTCGGTGATTTCATATTGGTGCAAACCAAATGAAACTCCGACAAGTGCTTGTTGGAATCCTCTCTGACCATTCCATGGAAAGTAGGTAAGTATTGGATCATACCGCTCTTCAGCTCACAAGTGACATTAGGTGGCAAATGTGGGAAAACTATGGAAAGGGGTTGATTATCCAAATTCGGAGCCATCAACTCCCCAAGCATTCGATTGTCTTCCGTCATCTCAAAACTTTCCTCAATAAAAATAGCTGGTCCTTGTGGAATCTCTCCTCTATTTCTCCTCATTCTCTTTCTCTGACCACCTGCGTTTTTCAGTAGATTGTGTAGAGTTCTTACATTTGTGTTATGCGTATGTACCATAAACAAGAAACTAGCCACTATAAGTCCCAAGCGAAAACAATAGAAAATAGATTAGAAGTAACCGAAATAACTATTGAAAGGTCAGCACAGCAACCAATTAAAAGTACAAAAAAATTATAATTTTTTAAACTACTCTACCAACTAGTAATGTAAGTTAACAGTCGAATCTTTAAAATAGCATCCTCGGCAGCGACGCCAAAATTTGTTTTGCACTCCACGGGGTTGCTAATAAACCCACCTTTCTCACGGGAGATCTACTAGCCTGCGGAGCGCTAGATGCAAAGATAGAAATTTATATTGTTGCTCCCGTACTCACTGTAAACTACCAAAGGGTAGCTCGTGGCAAGTTCGGGGTCATCCAAAGAGATTCTAGGATTTGAAAGCTAACTACGTAAGACTCACAATCGAGCGTCACTCCAGTTGCATATCAGGAATAGATAGTCAAGAAAATATGATTTTGGGAGAGTTTTGTCCATAAAATACTAAACATGTAAGTCAAAAGAATAAACTATATTAAACAAACAGTTGGGGATATTTGTATAACATAACCGGTATATGATTTTGATTCTAGATTCTATCAAATGAAAGAATTATAAACCTATCCCAATGTACATGTCACATAGTGTGGCTGATAGTCAACACTTTCCAATGTCTGTCACACAATGGTGCCCACGTCTATTCTATCAACACCACATCCATAATTAGGAATGTGCATCAAACAGTACAACCGTTATGCGCTCCTTTCCCCCCTAAAGAATTACATCCCGAGGCTTCACTATGAATGCTTATCCCTATGCCTACAAAGGCAAAGGAATCGGCATCTCATGATGAATATAGGGTTGAAACGACTATGGTCGCTAAACTACGACCCTAGTTGCTACAAACCATTAAGCTTATCTATCGGGGTTCCTGACCTAGTCAAAATTAGGCATATATTTGTGTGGTCTATGTACCTACACTTTCATAGTCGGGACTCGCGATCCCGCATATCCTAACGGGACATGCCCAAGGGCAACAAGACTAGCTCGATTAATGTTACATACTACAATGGTGTATCAAAGAGTAAATTTAATATGCATCATTTCAAGAAGGTAAAGAGAAAGTCAACCATAATATTCATATACATATAAGATAGGGTAATCTAAAATCTCATATAATCTCTACCAAGTAATGAATGCAAATTAGATCCCTAAGAAAATAAACTACTCCCTAAGCATTGAACCCAATTTTACCATTGGATTCAATGCCCTTGGGCAAAACTAGGAAGTTTAAAAGAAGAGAGAAGGGTTAGTACCTTTCTCTCTCTACCTACAGTTAGAAACTAGGGGAATCAAAATTACACTAATGTTTCTCTTTCTCACTTATTAAAACCTTGTAGACATAGGCTCTTTATATATTAGGTAGGAAATGAGACTAAAAGAAACCCAAAAACTAGTGAAATTCTAGGCTGGACAGTGGCACAGGCCATGCAATAGCACACAGACAGTGCGACACGGTCCATGCAATAGCGTATGGGCCGCCGGCTGGAAAGGGTTTCCTAACCTTCTAAGAATCATGGTCGTGAACATCCTTGCGGGCAACCGGCCGGATGGGTCTTCTAACATTCTTAATAACGTAGCCCATGTAGATCTGTGCAGGCCATGGGCTGGAGCTGAACTTTCCTCGTTTTTGATGGCGCGACTATAAAAATCCCTATGGGTAGCCGGCTGGTTCTTCAATATTGGTCTTTGTGGCACACGGGCCGTGCAAAAGGACACAACCCACACTTATACTTAGTCGCACAAGCCAGTAGAATGGCACGGGCCTTGCAAAAGCACATGGCACACACCCTTACTTAGCCGCACCATCATATTGGCTGGCATGAGCCATTCAGAAGGCATGGCGGTGCCAGTCTTCAAAATTGTCTGGGCTTCAACACCTTTCTCTTTGGCGTATTTCTATCTACTAACACGATTAAGCACGTTGCCTTTGGTCTACTACCATCCTTCCGAATGGCCTTCAAATATCAACTACCATTCTTGCGAATGGCCTTCTACTTTGAAGTGGTTACGAGCGATCTACAATGAATCTCACAAAATAGGATATAGAAGCTCGTAAGCACATAGCATCCATCGGGTCTAAATAAATCTAAAGAACGTGGGATTTAAGTGAGAAAACCAACAAAGACTATTTAAACCCCCTTCTGATGTAAACTTAACTAAACCTAGCAATCAACCATAAAAAATACTAATAATTGTGCTAAATTCATTGGTTAACACATGATTCCAGGTGCAGGTCAAGGGCGTTAGGTTGTGGGGTGGATGGTTTAAGGTGGCGGGTGGAGAGTTTCAGGTGACGGGTGGAGGGCTTCAAGTGGCGGGATGGCAGGGTGGAGAGTTTCTGGTGGGGGGAGGTTTCAGGAAGGGTAGTTTCTGGCGGTGGAGGGTGGTTCCCGGTGGTGGAGGGTGGTGGTTTGAAGTACAGGGCGGCGGTTTCAGGTGGGTGGGAGGAGTGGGGGAAGGTGAAGGAGAAAATGGAAAATGGAAAAAAGAAAAATATGAAATGTCATTTCCCCCCTTAAAATTAACGTTGAAAACATAACTTAACAGTCTTATCGGACTAAGAGGCCACAATTAAGCTATTTGTAAGTTGAGGGGCCAAAGTGTTCAAAAAAGGGGGGGCCAAAGGTAGACGATGGTGATAGTTAAGGGGTTGACGAAATCATTTGCTCTAAAAATAATTCTATTATGACGACTAATGAGGGGGATTCCTTCAGGGCCTCCATAATCTCCAAAATCGGCACGAGGTGGTTAGTTCATCTTATGTTCCTGGACACAAGGTCCTGAGAAGTTTGTGGGACTAAGCTTTGAGGCCCGAGTAAGTTTTCATTTTGATGTAAGGGCTTTGTTGGAAAAAATTCCATTACCTCTATCTCCTACTATTCTTGATTTTCATTTATAGAAAATGAGTTGTGCGTTCATGGTAGATCGCAGCTCAAATCGTTCATACTATTACTAGATCATGGTGTTGATTAGATGATTATGGACGTTGATTGCCTTCCTTCTAGAGGCGAGGTGCTCTTTTTGTTATGCAAAGTGCTCTTAGTGTTTGTTGTATCGGTTCGTCGTTGCGAGGTGTCACATATGTGCTAGACTTCAATTAGTTTGGGAAGGTGTATACCATAAGCCCCTGTAGCCAAGGAGACATGGCGAGTTGAGCTAGTATAGTTTTTATTTGAATGAGGGAAGTGCAATTATGAGCTAACGTAATAAAGCAAATGAAGCGAATAAGTGATTAGTGTTATTATATAGAGAGTTAAGAAAGGGTTAACCATTGCTTGTTTAAAGTCAAACCTTTCAAACCTAACTATTATATTTTATATATAGAAATTCAGTAAGGTTTTATCCTAAATTAATTAAATTTAAATCTTAGTTATTACTCCTTCCGTCCCAACTATTTTTGCACTTTTACTTTTTTAACACTATTCTCCATCAAAGTTTGATTGCATATTTAAATAAATATATAAACAACAATATATCGTATATGATATTGTTCAATTCGTCGTAACAATTAGTTTCTAAATATTAACCTTTTATTTTCCATTATTATACGTAGGTAAAGATATTAACGGTCAAACATGTTTGTTGAATAATGTGATAAATCTCTCTTCCTAAAAATAGCTGGGAAAGAGGGAGTAGCATATTTAGATAGAGTCAAGTAAGAGCTGGCCTTGATTAGTTAAATTCAAGTTTTAGTTATTTGTATTTTTATATACAAATTTAAGTAAAGGTTTATTAGTTAAATTCAAACCTCTATATATATATATATATATATATATATATATTCAAGTAAAGGTTCACAATTAGTTAGTTAAAATTAAAACCTTAGTTATTAGTGCTTTTATAGAGATTCAGGTAAGGGTTGACCATTTATTAATTAAAATCATAGCTTTTCATTAGTGTTTATATATAGAAAATCAAGTAAGGGTAGACCATTGATTAGTCAAAGTCAAACATTTTTATTAGTGTTTATATATGGACATACAAGTAAAGGTTGATTGTTCATTAGTTAAAGTCAAACCGATTTACTACTGTTTATATATGGAAAGTCAAGTAAGGATTGAGTGTTAATTAGTTAAAGTCAAACATTTACATTAGTGTTTATATGTAGAAAGTCAAGTAAATGTTCACCGTTGATTAGTTAAAATCTAACCTTTGTTATTATTATTTATATTAGAAAGTCAAGTAAGGGTTTACCGTTGATTAGTTAATTCCAAACCTTTTGATTAGTGTTTATATATTGAAATTCAGGTAAAGGTTGATCGTGAGTTAGTTAAAATCAAATATTTTCATTAGTGTTTATATATTGAAATTCAAGTTAGCTTTGACCGTTGATTAGTTAAAATAAAATCTTTTATTAGTATTTATAGATGGAAAGTCAAGGGTTGATCGTTGATTAGTTAATGTCAAATATATTTATTAGGGTTCATATATGGAAAGTTAAGTAAGGGTTGACCGTTGATTAGTTGAAGGTAAACATTTTCATTACTGTATATATATATATATTTATATATATGTAAAGTCAAGTAAATGTTGACTGTTAGTTACTTAAAGTCAAACCTTTTCGTTAGTATTTATATACAGGAAGTCAAACAAGGGTTGACCATTTCAGTCACAGTCAAAGATTTTCATTAGTGTTTATATATGGAAACTCAAGTAAGCGTTGATCGTTGAATAGTTAAAGTCAAACATTTAATTAATGTTTATACATGGAAAGTCAAGTGAGGGTTGACAGTTGATTATCCAAAGTCAAACATTTTTATTAGTGTTCATATATGAAAAATCAAGTGAAGATTGATTGTTCATTAGTTTAAATTAAAACTTATGATAGTATTACATGTAGAGTGTCAACGGTTGGCCGTTTCAGCTAAAGTCAAACATTTTCATAATTTTTTTATATAGAAAGTCAAGTAATGGTTGACCGTTGATTGAAAGTTAAAACTGTTCATTAGTGTTTTTATATAAAAATCCAGGTAAGCATTGATCGTTGATTTGTTAGAGTTAAATTTTAGTTATTAGTGTTTATCTATGAAAAGTCAAATAAGGGTAGATCATATATTAGTTGGGTCAAACCTTAGTTATTGTTTTATATAGAAAATTAAGCCTTAATTATTAATAAATAAAATAATTACATTAATAATAAAATACAAAGGGTGAATGAAAATTAGTGAATATTAGTTTTATGATGTATATATATTCTTTTAGAGAAAATGTCCATAATGATACTCACTTTTAAGTGAAATTTACAGTTTGGTACCTAAATTTTAAAATTGTTCTGAAGAGGTACCCATTTAAAAAATAATAATGTTCCAATATTTTAAGTTAAAAGTGGATACCAATGTGGCATAATTTTGATCCAAATTGGTACCATTTTTTTGCTGAAACGTACTCGTTCAAGACGTAAATGAAAAAGTGGGTACCTATAAAGGACAAATAAAAAAATTGGGTACCAAATGGAAAATTTAACTAAAAGTAGGTACTATTTTGGACAATCTCTCTATTATTTTAAGATATGTGAGGCTTAAATTATTACTATTTTTAGAAATGGGCTGAAATGTGAATCGATGAGCACCCCTGTTGGAAAACCCGGGATGCTGCAACTTAAAGATAAAATTCATATGTTACTCCCAAAAATAATAGTTAATGGTAAGTTCGAGTGTCTTCCATAGAGACCAAGAAGTTTAATGGATAGTTTTGCATAATTGCATACACAAGCGTCACCAAGTATTTGTTTTAGTAACCAAAGAGGAGGGGAGTGTACGAGTGATTGATCTATAAACTATGAGCATGCAAAACTAAACACCGATATAAATATGATATAAACGAACATTGGGGGCATTTGTGTCACATATTTATTCAGATTCGATCTTCGACTCTTATTCACGTAATCACATATTAATTATCATATGCTTTATCACATAATGTGGAGAGGTTGATTCACTGGGAATTCCCACGATGAGTAATATCATCATTTCGCCATCTCATCAAACTTTCATCTCCTCCCGATATAACTAGAGATGTGCTACCACTGACAACGTCTAGCCCTCACTCCCATTGTTAATAAACCAAATTCCGCACAATAATTTAAACACGGTAGTAGCATGACTCGCCAGGACCTCCACCGTGAACACCCACTCTAAACTCATCTTGTGCCAGTTGGAGGATTAGTAGCTCATTAATTACCCTATGAAGTTTATCCGACCTAGTCTACGAAAAACAACAAGATATGAACTTTAGAGCTAACCCATGGCCCTAACAAGATGAACTCATTATCGACAGTATAACGTCGAGTAACTCCCGTATCATCCATAGCCTGATAAAATTAAGTCTTCTAGCCTAATCTAATTAATGTACCAACAATTATGCCTTGTTTTCACTCCTAAACATAACATTCACATTGACTATTGACAAAACCTGACTAAATGACAAAATACTATTGGGTTCATTCCTAAGCCTAGCTCTAATCATTCAAAAATCTCAATTAGTTTTACACGCTAACTTTAATCTTGCATAATCATAGTCACTAAATCCTAGTAATAATGATAATAAAGGCATTAGATAGATGAATCTATGAATCTCACAAATCAATGGTTAAACATGCTTACCAAGTGTTCCCAAGTGATTAACTAGGATTCACTAATCAAACCCATAACAAATTCGGGTTTAGAAAGCATAATGAAACTGAAATAAATGAAGTGAGAAGGAAAAATTACGAATGAAACTATTCAAATATGTCGCCTCTCTTTATCCAATGAACAAAAGGGTGTATTCAAAATAAGATGAGAGAAGTATAAAATCTTGCTGTAAAACCCTGGTCAGCCACGCTAGCATGAACTGTGTAAAATTACATGGTCTGTTCCTTTGGCCTTGGTCTTGAGCAAACTGGAATGTGTTTTTCTAGCCTTCTGAATCCCTGAGCGACACAGACCATGTAAAATTATACAAGCCATTTCTTAGGACATATCTCAAGCCTTTCTGATCAAAGGGTTAGTATAAAATTACACGGTTTGTACACTAGGACAACCTACTAGGAAAATTGAACGGTATGGTTCATACAGCCTGGCACGGTCCATGCTATATGAACGGTTCTAGCCCCTTAGCTTCAAAACCATTCCTCTACCACTATGTTCAATGTCCTTCAATCTACTTAAAACTTTTGATTGACCTTCTATCCACTCCGGCTCCATCCCCTTAACTTCAAACATGGACTTTTTTTTTCTTTCTTCCTCTCGATCAAACTATTCTTCCACCATTATGTCCAATGACCTTCAATCTCTTACATACTTTCGATTGGCCTTTTATCTAATACCATTCTTGCGAATGATATTCTCCAATGTTGGTCTTCGATTAACCTCACAAAATAGGCAAATTGATCAACTCATAGAGGAAAAACATGTTAGACTATGAATTCTTCACAAAATAGGCAAGTTAGTGCAAATAACCACAATATGTGATTTTAATACCCTATTAGGGATGATGGGTATAAACATGCCTTGGATCCAAAACGGATCTTAAATGGGTCTAACATTGTAATTTTTTCACTAAATAAAATATATATTATCTTAAATACAAATAATTCAAGTTCAATATCCACATGAATTTATTCTTCAAGAAAAAATAAACAAAACATATTATATGTTTAATTAAAATTTAAAATACAGAGAGAATATAAAAGTAATTTTAAAATTCGGGTAAAATTATGTATGTAATTAGGGTTATATAAGTCTGTGGGTTGGGTTTGGATCTTAATATTTTAGACTCGGATCCAGACCCAAAATTTTAAAATCTAGACCCAGACCCAGACAAATGGGTCTAAATTTTTTGGATCCATACCCGACTCAATGGATCTAGACCCCATGGGTTTGGGTCTGGGTTTGGGTCGAGTCCTAAATTCATACTCATCCCTACCCCTTGTCATGCACAACACTCAGTAATGTAACTCACCAACAATATCATACAAAACGTGGTGCTAATTGTGATATGAAAACATACAAATATCATCTCATTAAGAATTCAGGCTAAATATGCAGCATGCGATGTCACACCCGTTGTTTTTTTAACCTAAACCACTAACGACATTGCACCCTTCGGTTGCTGTGTCGGGTTGACCAATGTCAGTCACCCATCGGTTGTATTTTTTGCTTTGATTTTGCAAACTCTGACCTCGGTTATATCATAACCGAGATAGAAAGTGTCACTACTAGAAAGTAACCCTAACGTAATATTTTGAAAATGCTACTTTAGGTGCTAATAATACTAAGTTGAACATATTGCAACACGTTTACAAGTATTACCTAATGTGATGTTGCATTAGATCTAACGCAACACCTTTCAAATTTTAGGTAACACTTTTCAAGATTTAGGTAACACTTTTCAAATGTTTAAGTAACCCTTTATAAGTTATTATAACATTTTGATAAGCGTTGTAGAAAAGTGTTACGATAGATCTAATTTGTAGTAGTGTGTACCTTTTACCTCAAAATTTTTAACAGAGATAAATAATACTTTTTACTTCATTTTTTCAAATAACTGAGGTAAAAGAACTCAATTATTGGTCAAAAATCAAAAAATCAAATAAAAAATTCAATGTAAAAAAGTGAGTTTTATTGAAGTGAATAGATCAATCTCACTTACACCATAGTGGGAGCTTTTATTTTTAAAAATAATAATAAAAGATAATATGTAATTCATTTTACCGTATCTAAGAATGAACAATTTATTTTATCCTCGAATGGCTAATTTATTTTATCACCCTTAAAAATTTATATAGCCTTTATTACTATTCCTTAAAACACGAAGCATTTTATTACTTAAAAGGTAATTAAGATGATATTATATATGATTTTATTACCTTTAGAGGTATGAAACCATCCATCACAAATTCACAATGATTGTGGAATATGCATTATTCTGCATGTTGCTCAAAACGTTCCAGTTGAGGATATTACCAAATGTTTATGAACTGAAAATATATATACCAAACCAACCTCTGAAATTCCCTTCATGAACAATTAGCCTCCATTTTTACAAAAATATACAAAACTTTGTGATATAAATATTTGCTTCATGATTCTGGTTGATAGTTCTTAATCGCATCCTAACGCTCGTACCACTACTACAAATTAGTTCTTAATTGCATCCTAGCTACTACAAATTAGAACTGTCATAACATTTTTCTAACGATACTAGTGTAAAAACTAAATGTTTGGATACTATATTATAATGATTAGTACGGTTTATATACGTTACAAGAATGAGTTTGAAAGGAAATAAAATAAAATATCTATCAATCCTATCATAACATATCATATCCCAATCAAATATGAATCACCGATCTCGTCTATCCTAACACCCCCCAAGCGAAGCGTCAGATACTCAGAAGCGCAAATCTTGGACCTGAAATACTCAAACAGGGGACGAGAAAATCCGTTCATGAAGATGTCTGCAAGGTGAATGGACGTAGGAACATGATGAAGATGAAATTTTCCAGAAGAAACCAGCTCACGAACAAAGTGATAATCAATGTCCACGTGTTTCGCCCGCTTGTGCGCAACAGGGTTTTGATCCATAAAGATGGCATTGTTTTTTTTATCACAAAGCAGAAACGGAGGACCAGAGAGAGAATCGAAGATCACGTACTATGTGAGATATCCAGACAACTTCTGCCGCAGTATTTGCCAAGGCACGATACTCTAACTCAGAACTGGAACGAGAAACCGTGGGTTGCTTCTTAGCACTCCAAGATACTAGGTTGCCACCCAGAAAGATAGCATACCCATATGTAGAACGACGAGTCTCGAGAAGAGTGAGTTGAGCAAAAGGATAAGCCAAAGTGCAGAGTCCAGTGGATATAGTGGAGAATACGAGTAACTACAGCAAAGTGATCATCCCTAGGATCCTGAAGGTACTGACTGATTGAATTCACCGCAAAACCAAGAAACAGACGAATGATGGTGAGATACTATAGAGAACCTACCAATGACCGGTAAAGAGTAGGATTGGAAAACTTCCCACTGGTACTACTGTGAAGCTGAGACTGTGGAAGAAACGGCATAGAGACGGCAGTAGCATCATTCATGCCAGCTCTACAGAGAATATCACGAGCATATTGGGCCTGGCCCAAGAACAAAATGGAATAAGTAGACTCAACCTCCAAACCAAGATATAGAAGAGCCCAAGTCCTTAATGGAAAACTCTTTACTAGTTCGAGTAATGAATTGACAAATAACCGAAGAGTCGTTTCCTGTAAAGATAATATCGTCTACATAAACTACGAGATAAAGCAGAGTAGTA
>JAULKM010024732.1:0-30201 GCA_032355605.1 Rubia tinctorum
CACATAACGGTGGAGTCACGAACAACGTTCGCTGCCCTTGAAACGAATTAGCCCCGTATGGGCATCGTTCCCCAGGAGAAAACCACCGAAGGCAACACCTTAAACACGTAAGAGTTACCTCGGATTACGCTAGGCTCGCAAGCACTATCACCAGTCCGACAGAGGGACAATACGAAATCGGGACAGAAAAAGATTAAGAAGAACTCGAGAGACTGAGAAGGAGGACTCGAGTGGTGCAGGTTTTCTATGGCCCTAGATGCACTATATATAGAGGTGAAAACCTTGGTCTAACCAGAGAAACGAGATCAGAATTTCGGGTTTCTGATCTCCCCTCAGACTGATATTGAAAATTCATTTAATGACGCAGAAACAGTTCTTTCTGATGCTACCAAATCATTGGAGGAAGACAAAAACTCTAGAATATTTTTAAAACAAAACTCAAAAAATTCAAAAACATAAACTCAATAATCTAAATGACAGTTTATGGAACTTGGTGCCGGGGATTCTCCTCTGTTATCATCAGGTAACAAAACAACAAAAAGAATTGAATGGTTAATGTAGAAAAACCTAAAATTTTCAAACTTTCTCAACCTAAGGAGGACTCAATAAATTTTATTGAAATTAAAAAGAGCCTGATTGAGTGTAATAATACATTTAACTCTCTGCTGATAATAAAGAAATTAATGATCAGAAAAATAAACCTAAAAAATTTAACAAAAAGGACTATACAGCTACCCCTAAAACGGTTTCTACCCGTTCCTCTTTGAATAACCTTAACTTATCGTAATGACTGAAACAAAGTTCCATGTCTGGAATGCTAGAGTAGGGAACAAATCTACAAATATTAGAATCAAAGATATTGAAAAAATATTTTAAAATATAATTGTTGTGATTATGCTCAGTAATGGAGACATAAAAACAATCTCAAAAGCTATTGGATTTCAAAAATATTTCTCAGATGATAAATGTAAAATTTAGATTTTTCGGACAAATGAAATTGGTTTGAAAATCAATGCAGTGGAGGAACGATACATAATTACCTATTTTACACATCCTATACTGCATAAAGAATGTCAAATTGGTTTCATTTATGCTAAACATACGAATAAGGAAAGAAGGAAAATGTGGCATTCACTATCAGCCTTCAAGAACACCCCTCTTTGCCTAATTGGTGACTCCAATGTTATTTCTAGTCCTAATGAATACATTGGTCCATCTGTACCTAATAATAAAAGCATTACAAGCTTTAATAAGTTCCTAAATGTAAATAAACTTTCAGTGCAGCAACGATAACATTTACACGGGAGAGCAGCAACCAACAACAACATATATGGAACCTAAAACACAGCGGTGGCCAAGGGATTCACCGGTGGAGGAGACCCATCGGCAGAACTCGGTCGCAGCATTGGAAGCTGTGAGGAGAAACGAAGACAGCGGAGGAAGGCTGTGAGAAGAAATGAAGACAGTTGGCGGAGACATCACGGATGAGACGGCTACGCAATGGTGAGGATGACACGGCGGATGGGGCGGCGTGGTGAGGGCTCCGAAAGATAGGGGGTGTGGTGGTGAGAACTCCGATGGAGGGGGCCGCGGTGGCTGAGTGAGGACGCCAGCTACTGGTGGCTGTGTGGCTGAATGAGGGACGCCGGTGGTGGTTGGTGGCTGAGTGAGGGACGCTGACGGGAGTGAGGGATGGAGGCGGGAGGGAGATGGAGGCGGGAGGGAGACCGAGATAGAGTGAGGGGCTCCGGCAGGAGTGATAGGGAGGGACAAAGGTGGGTCTTCAAATGAGAGAGTTAGAAAAAATATTAACGCATGGAAACTAGGGTTTTTCTTTATATAGAGGTCCATAAAGACACCCAATTAAAGGTGGTTCCATAATAGAACCGCTTTTAATTGATGCCCATTACAGCCAGTTCTCCAAGAACCACCTTTTAACAAATTATAACTGTCTTTAAAAAATTTGGAATGACTTGGTAGGGAGTTCCGAATTCATAACCTCCCTCAAGACCAAATCAAAGGCGGCTGCTCAAGAACTTCCTTTAATTGAATGCCTTTAATCAAGAACTCTCCACTAGTGGACATGCATTTCAACCATATATTTATTTTATTGGATTGAAGATTTAATGCACTAATCTATTTTTAATGTTAATATATTTTTCTTATTCCTCTACTCACAAATAACATGCATTCATTGTGTATGTACATATATTTTGTATTTTTCTTGGGTCAATTCATTAAATTATCTCTATTTATAAAAAAAGAACCAAAATAATTTACTTTGTTAATTGCATGAAAAGGAAGAGTATCAGTGAATAATTCATAATTAATACTCTAGTTGGAGAAAATTTTCTCGCAACATCGCAAGGCCATATTACATTTTTAAATTCATTAATTTTCACCAGTCAAAAACATTTCCTTATTGATGCCTTAAGAGTGGATTCCTTGGAAGTTTTATTATGTAATGTGTATAGATTATCGTAACTCGTTGTCATTAAATCGAAGAAATTTATTTCATGAGCTTAACTTGAGAAATTTCATCAAGAACATAATTTTTATAATAAACTTATTAAAATTTATGATGTATTCATTGGTGTTATATATGTTCTTTTTATATGAATTTTTATTCACATGTGCAAATTACGTGCACTGCACGACATGCATTTAAATCATATGTTTATTTTATTTGATAGAAAATTTAATGCACTGATCTGTTTTGATATTAATTTATTTTTTTATTCTTCTACTGAAAAATTACATTATTGGACATTAGTGGGTAAATTCTCCAGAAGCCGTCCGCAAATGGAAAATTTGAGAAAAGATTTTCAAACGGCTGGGTTCAAAGGTCACACCGACATTCATTTCCTCGATAATTGACAGGTTTTGATTCACTTTTCGTTACCATATGACTATTACCGATGTTGGATGCATAAGGTCTAGAATTTTGGGACCTATTCATTTAGGACTACAAAATGGATACCAAATTTGAACCTCAACGTAGATTCTCCAATAGTTCCAATCTGGGTAGCATTATACAAATTATCGAATCAATTTTTTTCGATTGGGTCATTCTATCTAATGGAAGTCTTATCGGTAATCCAGTGAAGGTAGATAAGGCAACATTGAATTGAACTCGTCTTCTTGTGTCTAAAGTCAATGTAGAAGTTGATATAACACTACGATTAAGGGAAAGGATTTGGCTGAGTTTTAGAGACACTGTCTTTTGGCAGTATTTAGAATGTGAGGGAGTCCAAGAATATTGCTAAAAGTGTCTAAAACTAGGATATTCAAGCTCTTCTTGCATATTTGGTTCAATGCGCACTTCTTTAAGTGCCTCGAAGCCTAAGGAGGATCTTTTAAACAACATTGATTAAGGTAAAGAGGTTATCCCCTCAATTGAACAGGGAAGGATATCAGGTAAAAGGGGTAAACCAACTTATTCTGGTATTTCAACTAAGGATAAAATTTATATTCCTATCATAAAGAATAAATCTGACAGCGCTAAGCAACAATACAAGAATAATGACTTATTACTTCGCCCTCTTACCTCGGTTTTTTATTAACATCAAATAACTGAGGTAAAATTTTCTTTTACCTTGATTTTTTTAAGTAAAAGATATTATTTAACTTGATTATTAAAAAACTTAAATAAATAATTGCCATTTTACCTCGGTTATTATATGAACCAAAGTATAAGGTTAAAAAGGAGATAAATAATTTTACCGAATAGTGTGCGACGTCGCACATGTTGTTTTAATAGGTGGCCCAATTTTGCATATACGTCGCTTGCACCGACATGTGTTGTGATTGACTACCGAAGTCACAAACATGTAAAAGATACGTCAAAGTAAATAATTTGACGATGTTAGAAAAGAATTATGGTCGTGCGCTTCTCTCCGTTTTAGAGCCTCTCTCCTCCCAATATCCCGTCATCACAATTAATGTAGGGATATGTAAAAGGACAATTAGGCACTACAATATCTAGCAATCATTGTGCTATAAACACCCCATAAATCCTCCCTTCTTTCATACACATCCAGTATACCCTTTGTTCAATGGTTTTTAATCATAGAATTATGAGATGGTTTATAAAATCATGCACAAATCAAATCGCACATATACACAATCAATTATATAATGTTCAAATGAGATAGTTAAATAATTAGAAAACAGTAGTTATGAAAATATCCATACAAATAGTACATAAATTTGAATAAAAGTTGTCTTAGTTCCAACTTAACTGAAAATACAATAAACTCAATCAGCTCAGACAATGATGGCCTTGAAGACGATTGGCCCCCCAACTTCTATCATCTCGAAGAACAAGGTGTCCCTGATGCATAGGTTGTTTCCATTAAGGAACTTGCCAAAACCATTTGAGGAAAGGGCCTTGATCTTACCTTGCTCCGAGTAGTTCATACACCACTCTGTCCCACAGCACCTCAGCACTACGGGGGTCTTCTCAGTCGGCAAGAGTGGTACAATCTCACAGGGGATGTACTGAGTTAAATGAAAAAATATTAATTAGAAATATGCAATATATATGTGTGCAATTGTCAACAAATAAAATTTATTTAAAAAGCTTTACCAAAGTAGGGTTTTTCCCAAAATTCTGCTGCTTGAGAGTGCAGTGGAAATGTGGGCTATCAAGAGCCATCATATGATGGTCAAGGTCGAAGAAAACAGACTATGGGTTGTTCCAACGTTGTGCGGTGAACTGTACAAAAACCAAAAAATTATTAGTTGTTATAAAGTGTGAAGATGTTTTAGCTAGTAAATATATATGTACGTTGGCGAAAGAACTGAAAAAAGAGAGGATAAGAAAATCTTTCGCTAGCCATTAGTCCTTCATCAAAAGGTAAAATGTTAAGTGCGAACTACCCTATGAAATGCTAGGTGCAACGTCGGCAACACCGTCGCAGGTGTATGTTGGCCCAAAGCAATAGATGGCCGACATGTAGCTGCGACTTCACATACTGGTTGCTAAGGCCAAATCCATGACCAACACAATACCAGAGTCGCATATACATAACAATTGTATACTTAGATGTCATAATGTGATATCTATAACATATCTGTCAAACCAAAGGTCACGCGATAATAGTGAGATGTAACCAACTGAAGAATAAGCTCTTGGAAATAAGAATATGCGAGGTTGCACTGTAATCGCATGAACTAATTTATGGCAGACAGAATAGTGATGCCGCATATATCAGAGGAAGCTACGATAAGAAATAACATAAAAACCGAAGCTTAATCAACATAAAATTAAACAAAAACCCTATGGAGGCAAACCAAAACATTGTACCTACGTTTAAAGTCAAGGAAAGTTCACACTCTCATAAATCTAAGGCAAAACTAGATAGCCAAAAATTCAAAACACATTCACAGACCACAAATCGAACATTGTAAAATAAGAATTCCAAAACCTAGGTGTTAGGAGGTTGGAAAAAACAACCTTTTTCCAAGAGAGAAGATGAGGAGGAAGCTGGAGACTATTGGAATTCGCAGGAAACTTGTGAATATATGGTTGAACTAATAGTCAGGGACCCCCTTTTTATACCCGTTTTGAAATGACATCGCTTTGAATCATTGCGTTATCTACCTCGATGTATGCGACGTCGCACCAAATTCGGATCAAGCGATATGGCGTCAACCACTTATCGACATTGCAAACTTTAGTGGGCCTATTAATTTCAGCCCACCAAGCAATTGGTCAACAGTTCAAGTTTAATTTTTTTTAAAAAAAATCACAACAATGATTTGCTAGTTTCAAACTGATTGAAACAATATCCAATATTTTTATTTATTTTGGTTACTAATACTACTATTAAAACTTTGTACATATCTTAGGTTAAATATTTAGGATTGAATAACATTAAAATAACATAGCAAACAAAAAGATTATAAATTAAGGATTAAATATGAAAATACAAAAATACAAATCTTGGTCCAAATACGAATTAACACATTTATTATAAATTTTCTGATCAAAGTCTAGGAAAAATAACTAGTTATATTAATAGGGAAGAAATTTAATATTAAAAACAACATGGCTGACACCATTGATCAGCTCGAAGTAAAACTTGTCCCCAACCCGAAGTACCTCAACAATATGAAACTGTTGAAAACCCTTCGGCGTCAGACTCTTCATCCTCCTGTTCCCCGAGTAATTCATGTGGTAATCCCTTCCATTGCAATTGAGCACAGCAGGCAACTTGTACGGCTGTAGGAGCTCCACAATTTGGCTAGGCGCATACTGAATTATAAACAAAAACCATGTTCAGTTAATATGAAAGTAGACTATAGAAAAATATTTTTGAAAATAAAATTAATACATGACAGGGATTACATACCAGAATGGGAATCGCCCAGAAATTCGTCTGCGTCAGGCTGTGGATGAAATGCGGATGTTGCCAAATGTAGTTCACGGACGGTCATCATCTGAATCGCTACAGATCCATAATTTTCAAAGAAATAATTATAAATTAAATTATAATATTGGTAATATAAGGAAACCCTATTTAAATGTAAAAATAAAATTGCTCTCCACAATCGGGGAACGTGTGATCCAGCACTGTTAGACATGATTCTTGATATTCATATTTTAGTGATTCATTAAAATAAATTCAATTAATCTGTTAATAAATTAATATGTTAATGCAATATGTCATACGAATTTGAACATGGTTCGGTAAAATCAAATGGTCAACTGATAAGTGTCGTCACATGCTAGGCAAACTACAGAAAATATGAATAAGCGACGTTGCACACTAATCTCTCTAACCAAAGTAGGATCAATGGACATGCGATGTTGTAGTCATGAAACGGGGACACTCTGACAACATTATAAAATGGGCAAACAAAAAGCTCCTAAACCAAAAACAATTTGGCCACAATAACGGGAGGGAGACATGCAACTGACATTCTAACACCCTAGAACATAATCCTAGAACCCTAATCCACAGAAATATCTTTACATGAATCAAATAGCGTATTCACACACCATACACATAAGAATTTCAATAGTAAATTAAAAAACAAAATTAAAAACAAAATTAAAATAATCACATATTGAAACATACATTTTAGAGGATGGGCATGCTGTTGGAATTTAAGGAAAAGTTGAACTTTTAGAGGAAAACAATCACCCAATCATGATTGATAGCCCAGAGTTTCCATCAGTATTTCCTGGTTGGGAGGATGTCGGAGGAGCTATGGTGGGACGGCATTCTCATGGTGATGGTTATAGGTTGATGAGAGTGGTGAAATCATGGGTGCGGACAATGTGTTGTAGTAGAAGAGATAGACAATTATCCCCATGTAACTGGATTTCCTCCCACTATTTGTATAATACCTAACGATTTATGTTGCAAACTTTTGGACATGTTGCCCTCGACTCTATGTTGTGTAGTTTTGTCATTAAAGTATTTTTATGATCCGTACATTTCTTGGACCGCTAATCGCAGGTGAAAGTAATATTAGTTTTAAAAAATGAAGGTATTAACCATGTTTTTAACATAGGCACCGGTATTATAGAGCAAATACCGGTGTAAAAAATACTGGATCTACTCTGTTTCATACATTGGCACTGGTATTTTTTAGATACACACCAGTGCTGGGTACATAGCCAAACAAATATAATTTTTGTCTTGGGTCCAACAATCTAATAAAATGGGCATTTAAAGAAGACTAAAGCAGCTGCTTGATGAGAAAATTTACACTAGTACTATTTACATATACACCAGTATTTGTACCGGTGCTAGGTACTTAGCCAAAAAAATATTTATGTTGGTCTCGGGTCCAACAATTTAATGTAATGGCTATTTAAAGTAGTCTAAAGCAGCTGCTTGATGAGAAAATTTACACTGGTAATATTTACAGAGCACCGGTGCAAATACTGGTGCATATGTAAATAGTACTAGTGCTAGGTACTTAGCCAAAAAAATTATCTAGGTCAACAAAAATACCATTTTGAAGTTTATCTAGGTAATTTAACGAAAATACCGGTGTAAGTTTATCTAGGACATTTAAAACCATTTTGAAGTTTAAAACAACACATTTTCAACATCAAATGGAAGCACCTATCTCTCTCCCTCAAGTAATACCCACGAAGGAACGATATTTAACAAATAACGGAGCCAAAAGAAAAGGGTAAATCACCCGCACTTTCTTGAATATATTCGTAACATTCGTTTGGAATATATTCTCCAATAATATATAATTTCATATCATGATTCACTTGGGTTGCATGTAAGGTGTTTGATAAAATGCATGAATAGGTTTTTTTAGGAAATGGCCCCTAAATCCAATTTCAAAAGAACACACCATGCATCATCTCCTTCTCAGCCCATTGTATTGACACACAAGTACCTGGACGGTACTTTTGTGTCCGAGGAGGCTAGGTTTGCACAAGAAACATACAAAGCACGCGGTCATCACCCAGAGAGAGGACTAGAGGCATCTCCTCTATTTAAACAAACAACCTACAGTCTTGGGTGGGAAAATTTGTGAGACGCCACCTGCATTCAACCTTAGTATCATGAGTGAGTTTTATGCAAACTTTAGGTGTGGCCCGACGCTCAATGACATGTACTATAGAGGAAAAATTGTGTCACTCACACCGGAAGCTATAAATGATTTGATCAGGTTGCCCAGTGTTCTAAACGATGAGAATGAGTTCATCGCACTCCATATTGATGGTGGGGATTTCTACTAATAAGAAAATCCATTTGGGAATGAGATCTTCAGTACAGTAACCAAGGAAGGAATCGACATAGGTGAGTTGGTCAAACCTGGGTGGAGAAAAATTCCGAAGAAGACTCTAACCCACTTGTACACAATGACGAAGAAACTTCGATGGAATCTTGGTCGTCGAATCGTAAGCATTTTGAGGGAAGAACTGGATAAGACGGGGTCATGCGGTTTCTGCAATATCATCATGTCCCTGTGTTTGAGAATGGGAGTCACTCTCCATTCCCACAACGTTTACGGACAACCAATGGGTAAGATTTGTGTGGATTCTTTCTACAAACAACCGGCTGAAATAGTATTCCCATCCCTAGAATCCAAATTTTCTGCCTTGGAGGTCGGTGTACAGATCTTGTTTGAAGAATCCAAGTATCAGAGATCATGGTGCGACCACATGGCTAAGGTTTTTAGCTATCAATTTCCTAATGAAACGGCAGCCGTTGGAGATTTCCCAACCTACTGCAATTGCGATGTGGAGGACATAGATGTGGGTACAAGTACCCGTGATGGGGATGAAACAACAGAAAATGATGATATGGAACCATTTTCTCGTTACTATATGTGAAAAAAGATGTATTAGTCTGTCAACCTTTGAATGTTTGGAACACCCATGTTTCTTTCTTACGTTAGACTGTGTTAAATTGCCTTACTTATTAGAAATTTATTCTTTCGGAATAAATTTTTTGAATATTCATGCTAGAGAAGAATTAAGAATTTATAATGTTTGGGGGTTTTTTCGTGGTATATTGTGTAATTGGGAAATGTTAGGCTTTTTATATAATTAAAAAAACTACAAACACACAAACAAAACTCTAAAACGTATAGTACCGCGCGTATATAGGTCTTCACCATGAATGAAACATTAATGATATGACACCTTTGGTTTGAATAAAAAATTTGTACAATTCGGAGCTATGGTGGTTGCCCTAATAAATTTTAGGGCCATAGTGTGATTCTTGGGAATATAGTACAATCAATGTTGATTTTTGATGTCATTATGTACGTCCATTGGGGACGTAAATGCATGGTCATGATCTTATTGAATTAAATTGCATTATAGTGCTACCAATTTTTAATTTTGAGGCTTCCAAGATTTTTGGAGGGACTAAAGTGCAAAAGATAAAAAGTTTACTCGTACATCAAAATTGAAATCTGCTTGAACTGGATGGTACTCCAAACATCCCTGATGTAATTCCAAATTACACGAGTAAGGAAATGGTCGGGTTTGGGCACTAAAGTAACGTCGTTAGATATTCAGATTCCATATTAGAACTTCGAAGAAAACCATTACCGGTTACTCTAAAACATGTACTAACTCTTTCGGATTATTTACCATCGGGACACAAATATTTTAAAATTTGGATTTAAGATTGTAATATTAAATTTTGTATTTTTAGAGTTACGGAAAATATTGTAATCGCATATCACGTTTGGAGGACCTAACTGCAAGAAACAAAGATCAAAATTTGTAAAGTCGTATTAATCCTTAAGGTCCAACTATTCAACTTATATAGTATGGTGTATTTATAAGTCACATTCAGGTCTGTGGATTAGTGGTCGACGGGGTGAATGTGAATGTTTGGAATCATAGTGACAATTTTACTAAATATATAAATACATATTTTTATGTTAACGGGCCCGGGCTTTGTCCAAATAAGGTTAAAACACCTAATTGAATGTATAATTAAATCATGAAAGCATCAATTTGTCAATTTGTCAATTTAGAAGCCCCAAAAAAATATGGGGGAGATAAATGAAAAAAACAAAAAATGTAAGATGGGCAACTTACACAGGCATATACCAGTAATATATTTGAAAAATACCGGTGTATACTTCAAATATTTTGGCAGGATACTAAAAAAAATTAAAATTTCATGTCCGAAAAGGGTGGGAAATTATTTACACCGGTATTTTGCACAACTTGCACTAGTAATAGTGCATGTGCTAGGTAATTAGTGAAAATTTTCAAAACTTGCTCCCAGGTTAGACAACAATTGTAAAAAAAAAGGATTTAAAGTAGCTTTGGGCAGCTGCTTTTTATCCATTCTTACACCGATAAAAATAGCATATGCACTGATGAGTACAGGTGTTAGGCGCTTAGTGAAAAATGACAGGCGCTTAGTGAAAAAAAATTGGTTTGCTCTCAGGTTCTACAATATGTAATTAAAGCAGCATAGAGCAGCTACTTTTTTAGCAGCTGCTTTTTTTAAGTATGTACACCGGTACTTTTTCATTTGCACCGGTACTTTTTCATTTGTACTGGTATTCTCACCGGTTCTAGCTCCATAGACAAATTTCATTTTTCACAATTGTCATCATTAATACATATGCATTGGTATTTTGGAAATTATCGGTGTAAGAAGCATGGGTATTAAAAAAATTGAACTTCAAACATCCAAAACCACGATCTCCGCTCATTACACCCCTTCTCATCCAATCCTCCCTTCAACTTCCATGAAAATTAACCACCATAAATCCTCATAAATCACCACAACTTCCTATAACTCCTCAACCCTCACTATCCTTTGCTATAAGAATTTCAAGAATACATCATTTTCTACAACCCTTCATTGCTTACAAACCCCTTTCAAGGTGAGTGAAAATTTGCGGATTGAGGTATTTAAGGACACCAAATTTGTTACATCCCTGAAGGTTAGTCATCTAAGTATACTTTTCAATGGTTTTACATCTTAAATTTTGGTTAGGAAACAATACTATTATTGTGCTCAAAACATGTTTTACAAAATGCCTCAGTAAGAAAAAAACATGTTTGACCAAATGTGTTCTAGTGTAGTATGATTATCCTTCATTTTTATATATGATTTTTTTTTGGAAATTTATTAGGGTATTATTCAAGTAGTTTGTGGTGGTGTTTGAGGTATAAAGCTATGTTGGTGGTGTTTTTGTTCTTGTTGTTTCAATGGTTCTATGTGTCGTATCGATGGTGTACTTTGATATGGAAGGCGTTGTGTGAGTGTACTCTACCGCCCATGGTTTTTGTTGTCTGTGTTGTATCAATAGCGTACTTCATGTTGTATGAATGTCATAATTTGTGATGGAAGAGTTTGTGCGAGTGTACTTCTTACTGCATCATTTTTGTTGTTCATGTTGTATTAATGGCTTACATTTTGATCTATCAATGGAACATGTTGATCAAAATAAATTTTTGACTTCTTCTATGATTAATTTGGTTTCTCTACTCTATTGTTGTAGACACCGCCTAAATGGGGAAGTTATCCATAAAGAGGAAGCAATCGGGACCTCAAAAGAAGGAGAATGTTATCGCCGATAAGGTAGATAAGGCTGAACAAGAACCGACACACAAAAATATTCCGTTGCACATAGAGTTTGAGGAAGAGGGACTTCCTGAACATCAATCAAGAAGGGAAAACAATGAAGAACCGGCCAAAGATTAAATTGGGAAGGAAGGGGGTGTTGAGGGAGATGATGCGGGGGGTCGGAGGCCAACACCGAGTTTCCAAGGGAGAGGCAAAGAGCACCCGCAGAGGGAGGAAATTTAATAAAGAGGACAATGACTTGTCCAAGGCTTGGGGCCAATCTGGTAAGGGATTCGATAAGTTCGAGATCAATACTTGGTGCAGGTAGCGTGGAGCTTCTACGTGTCAATCTGTCATGGTGGCAAAGGAGAACAATCCCGTCCCTGTGGCATTTGAGTTCCATGAGAAAGATGTGGTTTGCACAAAGAAATTGACAGCGTGGGCTGCGTATGGCAATTGTGCATTTTAGTGCGGCATCAAATTTGGATTATAGGAACACTTGTGCGATGTCCTAGATGATGTAAAGGAAGAGGCGTGGAAGGATGTATTGGTAAGCTCATCAAAACTTTTAGTACTGTGTGTGTTTACTTTTTTAATAATCAACACATGTTTAATGTCTCCCTGTGTATATGTTTCATTGCAGGCAAGCTTCAAAATTGAAAAAAGTTTGACAAAAGGTGAAACAAAAATGTTGAAGAATGATGTTCTTAAGAATGCAAGAGACCAACATTAGAACTGGAAAACAAAGGTGGCAAACAAGTACATACTTTATGTGGACAGTGGAGACGATAAATCAAATTTCAAACCATGGGAGAAGTATAAGTGAATGGATGAGGAATAGTGGCATTTGTATGAGCGAAAGCGTCGGACCCCCTAATTTTAGGTATGATTTAACACAATTAAAATTACGAAACTATCTTGCCCATCACTTGCGTTACTGTCTCTATAAATCAATTTGATGATAGTCCAATTACTCTCCTCAGGCGATTCAAGAAAGAGCAATAGAGAAAGCATTATCAAAGGATTACACCCACCACACTAAAAAAAAAAGGAAACCGATATGTCCTAGAGAAACTTACTGAGCAGCTAAGGGAAAAGAGAGGAAGAAGTTGTCCTATCAGGGCTTCAATGAAGAGAAGATTGAGAAACAACTCAATCAAAAGGAATTCAAACCGGACAGATCGCTTGTTGGCCTGGAGGCGAACAAAGACAGGAAGGGGAAATACACATCAAAATATGTTCAGAAAGTTGCTGAGGACATTGTAAGTTGATTAAATTGCTTGCACATGAATTAATTTCTATATATTGTTTCTCCGTTTTTCATATATAAATTTGCATTTCCATATCAATACAGTTGAGAATGAACATTGAGAAGGAATAAGGGACATTGATATTACAGCCGGGAGAGGACATTCTAATAAAGGATACAAACAAGAAGGATCACCCAGACAAGTATAGAGGGACTCAGACTGGTCTACCTACATCAATGTTGTTCCTCATCTAACTCGCAGTAAGTGCGGCAGCAATTCCTCAACCAAGAAAACCACATCAAAGAGGGCATCCAGTGATCAACCGGTCGTCAAGGACATAGTGTCATACCTTGAGCAGCTAGTCAAGGGTATTGCAGCTACATGCGCTATTGAAATCCCGGCAGGGCTTGGCGATCCAAAGAAGTTCATCAAGAAGGCTATGGATAAATTTTTTGCGGGTGCTACAAAGTCAGGTGGAGAGCCTAGCTATGGTGAAGGTGATAAGGAGGTATGCCTACATAAATATATATAGTTTCTATATAATAAATTTCACATCTTATAATCTGTAATATAAAAGTTAACATTTTCCTCAACAATCTAACTTCCAGAATGGAGAAGATGTTACGTTGTACATCAAAGACATTGTTGGTAAGAAAATCATGGTCACACATAGGTTGCAACAAATCTCTCGTCGTCCGAATAGGCAACAGGGTGGTGTGGTTCACGTAAGAGTTTGCAAGCCAATCTACTATCCTAGGGCGGGATTGCCCACAACCAACCACCAATTTGATAACGTTGGAGAGGCCTTAGATGGAGTGGTTGATTGTCCAATCTCTTTGATAGGAAAGGGAGATGGGCAACCAAGTGAAAATGATAAGGACGATACCAATAAGCAAATAGACATGGACGAGGAGAACATCATGATTGTCACTGATGATGAGGTACATTCTTGTTACACCTTCACTATCTTTTCACACAAAATACAATCACAAGTGTGGCATTCAACAAATGATATTAATGAATTCTTGTAACAGGGGAAAACTGGTACATCTTCGGGCAAGCGATCTCACTCAAGCACCAATTACCATCCTTCAGCGAGAGTACAAATTGTCAAAAAGTCACCCAAACAGTTCCTTTACTATACCACAACCATTCTGATTTCGTTGCATATGACCAACGATTTCAAGTTCAATAAAATTGCATTTAATATAACTTTGCCCCCGCAGATTCATAACATGAGAAACTTGAAAGATTTCCAACTTATAGAGAGTTTCATCATGGATTGCAATGTGGCTATCCTGGAAATGATAAAGAAAAAGGACTCTTCATTCCAGTTTTCAGGCCATCAACCTTTGCAGGCAAGTGGACCAACAGTGTGGGCATAGATGTACTAGTTAAGTCTGACACCAAGCTCAGAAACTACAACTCGATGACTTGGATCGGTAATGCACAAATGGATGTGTGGATGGGGTGAGTTTCAAACCTTACGTCCTTACTTGTATTTTTAATCATTTAAGATTCAATTATTTAATTGTCCTTACTCTAACAAGCACCTCTGGGAAAAAGTATTTGAAACTAGTGCGGGCCGCATCCAATTCTTTCCTTCAAACACGGGAAACTTGACCGACATCGATATTGAGGTAGCAAAGCATTTTGACAATATCTAGAACACAATGAAGCAAACAAATGCTAAGTTCAACATTATGCCCTACATTGGAAAGTAAGCCACGGTTCCCGGTTTAACAATTACATTTCTAACATCTTCCATTTCATTAACTAGTTAGTGTAATTTTCCTACAACGATCATTAGTACCTTATCATTCTTCGTCCTAGCACAAGTGAGGTTTTTATGCTGGACACATTGTCGGGGGGTATCAAACCAACCAACTTTATCGAAAATAGGGTGCTTTCCAGGTATTACGACCAATCAAATGAAAATACATTAATGTAATATACTCGAAGAACTTAACATTTTAATTTACTTTATTGAAAGGCTTGCTTGCATATATCAAAGGGAGAAAATAAATACGAAATAAGAACCCTACTAAACATGGAAAATCAAGAACATAAAAGTAATTCAATCAATCCTAAAGATCCATTTTAGCAACCTCATTTATTAATTTGGAAAATGGGTACGAATAAAGCTAAATATATTCAACACCGAACTCAAAATGGTTTATGGAAATGTGGATACTCCGCTATGCTCTTCATGGAAGAATTGGCGCTTCATGCAAAGTCAAACAATATCCTGGAGTTAAAAATCACATCCCCCAAATAGATATTCATAATCTCTATTACAAACAATATTCTTCACTAATATTGTAAGTGACAAAATCACAGATCTTCCTAGAGGGCCAAGGGTCGTACCATGCTTATAAATTCAAGGTAATGCTGAGAGATGGTGCGGGGCTTGGATAGATGAGTACCAGCAACAAGCGAATACTTCGTTGGACTTGATAAGAATGACATAATATGTTGATTATTGGTCACTTGATAGGTTTTTGGTGATATTGAATTTGTGTGGTTTTTTAATTTATTTGCATTCACAGTGATGATGCATTTTCTCTTTTTCGGTTCAATAAATTCGTGACTTCGGAGATTTATATTTTCATACTTTCGTATTTTCTTACATTTTCTTAGGTTAAATTTCTAATAGTTTCAATTCGAATATTTCTGCCTGTAATTGCCTCGGAAATGATCTGGGAGGCCTCACCAGAAAACAAATTGGGCATTGCAAAAGATTTATTAAACTCACACCGGTAAAACTAATACATACCGGTGTAAACAATACATACACCAGTAAGCTTGGTATATTGGTGTAAAAACAACTAACACCGGTATTACAATACAAGTGTATAATATAGCAAGGGTTCACATGTTACAACTACCGGTGTAAATGAAATATACCGGTGTACATTACCGGTGTAAAGATCATTGGTTCCAATCAAGAAATTACAAAATCTTCTACAACGCTATTCATAATTGTCCGGTGTGAATGTGGTTGTGCCCTCCCCCCAACAATATGATACATACGTACACCGGTATTTGTTATCTACACCGGTAACAAACTATTACGGCGCGTGACATATATATCGGTATATTATTTGTCGCACCGGTATTATTTACTGGTGCAAAAGAGACTCTACACCTATATCACTTACCGGTGTCTAGGTAACCACCGAGTACACCACTATACTTACGCACCGGTATTTTAGGGGTCAAATTACAGGTGCAGTTGCAAGAGATTTACCGATGCTAATGACCCTGTCCTGCAGTAGTGGCAGTTGAAAAGCAAAGAACATTTAGTCTTGGGTAAACTAGTTTAGAGTGAAGTGCATTTTTAACCCTATGTTTTAGACGAAAATGCATAAATGACCTTATAAAATATGAAAGATAAAAAATAACCTTGGACTTCGTTGCAAAAAGTCAACAGCCGAATTGGACATATATTAATGAAAATACCTTAATACCCCTGAGTTAAAAAATAATTTAAAAAATAAATAACATGAAATGACCTCCTCACCTCCACACCCATTTCTTCCTCACTGATCCCCCCCCCACCACTCCTAAAATCTATTTCCGTCGTTGTGATTCCCCCTTCCATTCAACGGCAGCGACAAAATCAATTCGACTCTGTAAAATGACCTCCTCACCACTGTTATTCCCAAAATCCATTCTACGGAGACAAAGGGATTTGAGCTTTTTAGGGGATTCGAGCGACGACGATGAAGGGAGGGATTTGAGCGGAGCTAGGGTTTCTTGGTGACGGGGCTTGGTTCCAGGAGGCAGGGTCGGTGGTGGAGTAGATTGAGAGGATGGAGGCAAACAGATTAAGGTAGAGGCCAGGGTTTTTGGGCTAGAGGGAGGTGGCTTCTTAGTGGCTGGGCGGATTGAGGGGATAGAGGTGAGAAGATTGAGGTAAAGGCTAAGGTTTCTGGGCTGGGAAGAGGTTGTGACTGGGGGTTGGTGGTGGATGTGGTGGATGGCGGCAGAGCTTGGTAGAGACGGTGGTACATGGGGGTGGACATGGGAAATTTCCCCAGAAAGTTCCAATGAGACTCAAAATTTCGGCGGCAGTAGCGGCAAATGCACAGCGGCGGCGGAAGTGGCAGGTGGTGGCCAGGATGTGTTTATAGAAGAAGAAAGAGAAGAATAAGAAGAAGAAGTCTAGGGGGTAAAATTGTAATTATAATTTTAGTTTTGAATCAGGGGGTATTTCTGTCTTTTCATTATTAGCCAACGCCAGACTTACATCGGTAAATGCCAAAAATTGGCCAAATTGGTAAAACTGCACATTTTGACTAAAAGATAGGGTTACTTCTGCACTTTCTGATTTTTACGAGGTCATTCATGCACTTTCTCAATCTTATAGGGTTATTTTTGCACTTTTCCCATTAGTTTATAAGTGAAATTTAAGTGATAAAGGTAGTTGATATTAAGTTATCTCTTTTTATAATAATAGAACTTAAAAATATTCATATTATATAAGTTTTATTTTACAATGTTTTTTCTCTATTGGGCAAATGTCGTCCGTTGCACGCCATGGTGCATCGTAGTGAAAATAGTCAAATTGACCGGTTGTGCGGATATTAATCATTTGTGCAAATTTCATGCACGGGACGAGATGCATTTCAACCATATATTTATTTTATTGGATTGAAGATTTAATGCACTAATCTATTTCAATATTAATTTATTGTTCTTATTCCTCTACTCACACATATTATGTATTCATTGTGTATATACATATATTTTGTGTTTTTCTTGGGACTGTTCTTTAAGTTATCTCTATGTATAACAAAAAACTGAAATGATTCATTCCATTAATTACATGAGAAGAAAGAGTATCTGTGAATGATTCAAATTTGTTACTCTTGTTGGGGGAAATTTTCTCGCAACATTCTGATGCCATATTACATTTTTAACTCATTAATTTTCACAGGCATAAAATATTTCCATATTGATGCCTTAAGAGTAGATTTCTTGGGAGATTTTTATTCAAGTAATGTACATAGATTATCGTAACTCATTGTCATTACATCACTGAACTCTATTTCATGAGATTAACTTGACAAGTTTCATCAAAAGCATAAATTTTCTAATACAACTAGTAAAACTTATGATGTATTCATTGATGTTATATATGTTCTTTTTATATGTATTTTTATTCACATATGCAAATTCCCTGCACCGCACAACATGAATTTATATCATATATTTATTTTATTCAATTGAAAATTTAATGCAATGATTTGTTTTGATATTAATTTACTTTTCTTATTCTTCTACATAAATATACACATATGTGAGAGGCAGTGGAAACTTACATTGGATCCTTTTTGCACGCGTCGTGTGCCATGGGGTGCCAATGCTTCTTCATCTTCTGGAAGACACCAATACAATCCAAGTACTAGAAAGTGCACTCAGATCTAAAAAGAAACCCCCTAGAAACTCTTTGGCAACAAACAAATAGTTTTTTAAGTAATTTACCACACTGCCACGTAAAAGCAACTAGCGAATCCTTCTGATATAGATTTTGGAAATTCAATTATAATAATCACATTTCAATAGTCTAATTTATATGTGTGTGTGCGCACTAGATACTTAAGTATGTTTTATACTTACAAATTAATTGTACAGAAGATACAAGATTTTTGGCAATTATCTTTCAAAATTTAACTAATCAAGTTGAGTTCATCTCATTTTAGAAAGAAAAAATTGAGTTTTCTTCTTTACATTTTCTAAAAATAATCATGCATACGTACCAATGTTTACATTTTTTCGAGACTAATTTTGTGTTGGCCCTTAAAAACTTCGTATGTTATATTTAGGCTCTAATATAAAAATGTTGGTAAAACTAACAATTACACAATAAAGATTTCAAGCCTCATATTGGACCATTAAACAATTTTATTCAGTCTGGGAATTACGTGCACCGGACGACATACATTTTAGCCATATTTTTATTTTTATTCGATGGAAGATTTAACGCAATGACCTTTAATGACAGCAATTGCTGAATTTCCCATGTAAACGACATCACTAAGATCATCCAAAAGTTTCAAGTTCTTGAAGAAACTCTTATCCATGCATATGTGACTAATGGCACCCGAATCAATCCACCAATCAAAGTCTTCATCAACAATGCTAATTTAAGAAATCATGGCTACAAGAGTTTTGTCATGATTGTCTCCATGCGAAGAGTTCGGAGCTTTCTTCTTGAGAAGTATGTATTCATACTTGTAGTGTCCATCCTTTTTGCAATGATAGCACTTTCCTTTCTTCTTCTTATTTGGATAGTTGTCATTACCATCATTATAAGCCCTATTTTTTTTAATTACTAATTTCCCCTTCCTCAATCACATTTATTTTTGTGATTGGATCCTATCCAATGTAATCCTCTTTCATTTGAGGATTTTCCTGCATTCTCGACTGTTACGATCTCAAAAATATCATTTATTATAGTTTTCTTAATATAGTATTTCAGAAGGTCAACACTATACTCTTTTTTCACTGGATTTTTTAATGAGGTAGTGTGATCATTTAATTTTTATAAGGCTCATTAACTCGGCATGTTGGCGTTAGAAGAGTTAATTTTGGTCATACCTTTATTTTAGTGTTTAGAATATTCAGTTGTAATCTGACCAGAATTAGATTTGGTAAGATTATATAAGGCAATATTTATTCAAGACTAGCTTGAATAAATTCGGCCATATATACTCTTTTTTTTTGGTATTTTCGTTTGAAATTGTTTAAGCAAAACTACTGTAAGTCTTTTCAGTTTCTAACGGGAATAAAAAATCCTACTCTGTTTCTATTTCTGAGTGGCCGAATTATACTCTATAAATAGGGAAGGCCATCCAAAAAAAATTTAAAACAATTTTATACACAATATATTCATATTTTTGAGTTATACTCAATTGCTTATGAGCTTTTTTCATTGTTGATTAATCCTGCTGGTTAATTAAGTATAAATATCATTTGTGAACTAATCATGCGGGCTAGTTAGTGAACAAAGAACCCTTTATTTGTGAGCTAATCCTGCGGGCTAGTTAGCGAGTAAATTTTCAAGTTGAGCATCAATCCCGAGGGCTAGTTGTTGAGCAATTCGTGCAATCAAGTGAAGGTTTGTAGATCCCTTCATTCGGTCAAAGATTTAAATTCCCGAATCCAGAGTTTTCGCAAAAAGATTCGTATCATCAAATCTTCCCCAACACAAAGATAAATAGCCAAACCCTTGAGAGAGAGATATCTTCCTTCTTATGTTTGATATCTTTCTTGAAGTGATATTAATTTCCTCGCGAAGACTCTGCATTGCGGAATTAAAATCTTTGACTGAATGAAGGAATCTGCAAACTCTCACTTGATCGTACGGATTGATCACCAACTAGCCCTCGGGATTGATGCAACTCAAAAATTTGTTGGTTAACTAGCCCGCATGATTAACTCACAAATAAAGGGTTCTTCGTTCACTAACGAGCCCACATGATTAGTTCACAAAGGTATTGATACTTAATTAACCCGCAAGATTAAGCAACAGTGAAGAAAGCTCGCAAGCAATTGAGAATATCTCGAAAATATGAATATATTGTTTTTAAAAGTGTGTCAATATCTCGGTCAAACCCCTTTATTTATAGGGTAAAATTCGTCCAGAAATCCTAATAATAAATAGAAACTGAATCGACTTATGGCAGCTTTAAGAATGTAAAACCACATCTAACTAGAATACCTAATTTAAATCTAAATGATGACCATATTCATCCAAGTAGATCAATCCAAATATTGGATGAATTCTTGAATGAATCTATCTTATCTAAACCTACCAAATCTAATTCTAATCCAATCAAAACTCCTAAATTACAATATTTCAAAATTAATTCTAAATATGGGCACACTATCTCATTAAAAAAAACCCAATGGGAAAAAGAGTATAGTGTTAAACTCCTAAAAATACTAAACTAAGAAAAATATAATAAATGAAATTTTGATATTAAATCATGAAGTCTTTCCAAGAGGGAAGTAACTTATCAATCATCGCATCAACAATAATAGACTCATCCATAGCAAGATTGTGTTGGGTGAAATGATTCAGCATTCTTTCAATTTCAGCAAATCGTTTCATGACGGGTTTATCGTATACCATCTGTAATTAAAAGAAAGATGAGGCGAGGAATTTTTTTAACTTGTAGAATCTTTAATCATGTGTCTTGCCTCCAATTAGTATCAAAGTTCCTTTGCGATGATGATTGTGTGGTACACATCAAATAGAGTCTCCCATTTCATTGAGAATGTGTCCTCTACAGATTTCGTCATTATTCTCCTATTTTTTCTTTTGATGGAGATAATCTGATGTTTTGTCTTCTGAATTGATACTTGGTTTGGACAGAATGAGAACTTAGAACACCCCCAGGGTCGCCAAGAGAAAATAAACTCTCTTCTTCTAACAAGTGAAGTTCACACCATGAAACCTATCAAGTTTCACACTATTTATTGCTAGCTCCTTACCTTACTTGTCATTGTTGTCATCCATTCACAAAAAGAAAATTAGGAATGATTTATTGTGAATGGATGGTTTTGCCTTGTTGCTAAATTCCATCATTCTAACTTCTATTTATAGAGATAAATGGTTTTTCCAATAGACACAATACTTGACTAATAAAGCGTCATGTATCTTGGAGTTGCACCCTTTAAAATCGCTTGAATATAATCATCATTTGCTAATGGTGATTTTTATATTTTCAAGTAATAAAAATATACAAACATATAAGAGCATATGCAATAGAAGAAACTACTCTTCGCATTAAAAAATATAATATAGTAGAACTTCCCAATCTCTCCTCCACCTCAACACAAGCAACCACTAAGAAATCACTCCATTTTTTCTTCAACAATGGTAGAAACCACTCCCTCTATTATTCATTGAGCTCACTTGATTTTATCTATCATACTCATTAATTTTACCTCTAATATTTAATTTAAATAAATTTTCTAAACTAATATAAATTGAAATGTGAAATTTAGTAATGCATTTTATTTTAAAATTTTACTTTGTTTTTTATTTAAAAACATTATTTTTTATTTAATAATAATATCATTTTTTGATTGAATAAATATATTAAAATGGAAAAAAATACAAATTAAAAATCAAAGATGGATTTTAATAAATTTTAAAAAGTAGGAATTAAAAAAATTACTGTTGGGACATGTGGCACCATTGGATTGGGCCATGTGTCCCAATCTGATCCGCTGGGAAGAGAAAAGAGTTGTTGAAGCATATGTCCCGACCGGAAGGTGACGCGTGTCCCACACGTTTAAATTTTAAAAAAAATAGATGATTGTTAGGACACGTGTCCCAATTGGTTGGTGTTACGTGTCCAACGCGTGAAATTTTTTTAAAAAAATTTGGGGATGCTTGCAAGACACATGACCCAATTAGGACGTGACACGTGTTCTGTTGGGGACACAAAATGGGCCCGCACTGATAGGCGGGCTCGTCCATGGTTACAACTGTGGTTGCTTACCGTAGGAACCATCCAGTGGTTTTTTATTTTGCCAAGCACAAAGAAACTCCCATTGTGGGAGTATGTAGCTTCTTAGGGGTTTCTTAACATTAAGAAACCATTAAAAACCCATCATTGCACACCATAAGGGATCGGAGAGCGAGAGAACTTATCCGCTTTTGCTTCTAAAATATTTGATGGATTTGCTTGTTAGCCTCTAACACATGCCATAAAAGTCAGTATTAAGTTATTAACAATAGAAAAGTAAATATTGGAGAAATACGGAATATATATTATGGTTATAATTTTTATAATAAAAAAATCAGAGGCAGAAAGGGTTGAGGCAAAGTGAAGTAATTACTGAATTAACCTGAAGATCAGGAGCTACATTAAAAATTCAATCCCTCTGGGGTGTGCAGGCAATGCAAGCAATCAAAAAAATGGCAGAAGAAATCCCATCTTCTTCAAGGTTGGAAGTGCTTCTCTTGAACTTGATAGTTTTCCCTTTGTTACACAGCATCGTCTGCTTTTTCACCTGAGAAAACTGCTCATGATGATCTTCATCATTCTTCATCTGCTTCTTCAATGCTGCATGATCTGCTCTAGCAACCATCTTAGATTATTTTCAGAAAGAGTGTTGCAAATGAGAATTTGGAGCTGTTTATAGTGCAATTCAAACTCCCACGTCTCTGCACAATTTATAGGGATTTCAAAGAAGCCATGAAAGAGAGTGTCCCCTAATTCCTAAAGATAGGAATTCAGTTTGGACCACTCTTACTTGACCTTCAGTTATTAGGTAGACAAGAACAAGACATGGGTAGTCAAGTGGAATAACATAGCTCTACATACCACGTGGTAACATGCAATCATGCATGGTGCTTAATGCTTCCTAATAAATTTCTTATTACAAGTAACATGCATAAAATGATTACTTTTTGTCTTTCAGTTGCCCTTCATGGTTTATTTGACCACTGGGGCGGAATGGTTTTTTTTCCTTTTTTAAAACAGTGGCTGATTTTATTAGCACCCACGCCATTTTTTTATTTTAAATTTGGGAAAATATTGGGAAAAATCGTCTTTTCATATGCATATGGAAAGAAATGGTTGAGTTATAATTATAGAAAGGTAAAAGGTTTTAGTTGCAATATTAAAATTTTATTATGCAACGTGCAGTATTTATAAATTTATTACCCGACTAATGCAGGTTGAAAATTTTATGTTGATTTCTTCTAATTAACCATTTAAACCTTGATTTTTCCTTAACTTATGGAAAGACCGTCTTTCAAGAGACAGAATCTTTTAATTTTACAAGAATATAATACCCCCTCCGTCCCACTATAAATTACTTATTTACTTTTTCACGGTATTCAATTAAGATGTTTGACATTAAATATCTCTAGTTACCTATAATATATTGTCGCATAAAAAATTGATACTTAGAAAATAGATTTTATGATGAATCTAAGAAGATCTCACATGATATTTTTATTATGGCACACGACTTCAGGGGCCCCTAAACTTCCTTCGTCGTTCACCTTTCACCCCTCTTTTTTTGAATACTTTTTGCCCCTCAACTAGCAAAACTGTTGAGTCGTGACCCTTCCGTCCGGTCAAATAGTTAACTTTGAAGTTTTGACCGTTAAATGTTGGATTTTTAATAAAATTGAGGGTAAAAATGACTTTTCATATTTTTATTTAAAAATTTAGCCCTCTCCATCATTTTTTATTACAAATCCAATCTCTATCTTTTTTATTTATGAATTCAACCTCCACCCATCCTCTTCCATTACAATCCAATCCCTATCATTCTTATTTACAATATGTCCCTAACCTTTTTATTTGCAATTTAGCCACCCTCTCCTTCCGCTTCCATCGACGGAAGCTAAAACCTCAACGGTGGCGATGGAAAATTCCCGTCGTCGATCTTCCCACGCCCGGTCAACTGCACCACTATCCCAGCCAAGCCCTGCTACTTGCCACATCGACTTCCATCGATGGAGGCTTAGCCATACAAATTCCCGCCATCAATCGTCCCACCCCGGTCATCCGTACCACCATCCCAGCCAAGTCCTCGCCACTCGCCACCTCGACTTCCATCGACGGAAGTTTCTCTATAAGAATTACCGTCGTTGATCTTCCCAACCTCGGTCATGCACCACCGTCCCAGTCAAGCCCTCGTTATTCGCCACCTTGACTTCGCCTCAAAGAAACCAAGCATCGTTCGTCCTGCCTAGATCCCACCATTGTCCCACCCCATCTATCACTGGCACAAATCGATTTAAGGTTTGTCAGGGACGAGCCCACCACAGTCCCAGTCGTTCGTCCCACTGCCTCTTACTGACATCCTCCCCGCCACCGTCAAACGCATTTATTCCGCTGTCAAGATTTCAGCATTGACCTCCATCGACGTGTCCTCGGTACACCGGTGAAGATGACGGTGTAAGAGAAAGAAATTGAAAACATAAAAGAAAAAATTAAGGAAAATAGGAATGGAAAAAATAATAGATAAATGGAAATGGAAAAGATAAAAAAGAAAAGTAAAAAATGGATAATGACTATTTTCCCTTAAAATTAAATTTTTTTGACTGAAGCTAACGGTTTGACGGACGAAAGGGTCACTATTTAATAGTTTTGCTAGCTGAGGGGCCATATTAAATAAAAGAAGAGCGGCGAAAGGTGAACGATGAAGGAAGTTTAGGAGCCCCTGAAGTCGTTCGTCTTTTTTATTATATATAGATCAATTTATATATGGGGTCAAAGTTCATAAAGTTTGACTCCCAAAAGCAACTAAACAATTTATAGTGGGACGGAAGAAGTAGATGTTTCTCATTTTCATTAATAACCTACCCTCAAACCAACTAAAATAAAAGTATAAAAGTGTAAGACTTCGTAATCCCGTATCGGGTGACTGATTATCATTCACTTATAAATAAAGTGTACAAGAAACTTATAATATATCTGCAATTTTTCTAAGTTATGAAACTAAATATTACAAATATACTATATAATAAACCCCCTCACTTGGAGCTGGGGGAGTACAGACGCTCAGACTGGACCAAAATTGAAAGAAGAAAAAAAGGTGACGTGGGAGTCCCTTAGTAAAGATATACTGCCACACTGAGGGAACATGAAGCACACAGACAATACCAACCTGAACCTTCTCACAGATGAAATGAATATTAAGCTCAACATGCTTGGTCCATTGATGTATCACCAGATTACTGGACAGGTACACATCAGAGATGTTGTCAATATAGACAAGTATGGCACGTCTGATGAAAAGATGCAACTCAAGAAGAAGATTACGTAACCAACTCGATTCAGCAACACCCCGGTATTCGGCTTCTACACTAAATCGAGAGATAGTCGCCTGGTGTTTGGAGGACCAAGAAACCAAGTTGTTGTTAAGAAATACACAATAGCCATAAGTCGAATTAAGAGAATCCGGACAGTCAGCCCAATCAGCATCAGAATAAGCAATTATAGTGTGGGAATGAGACTTGGCCAAATGAAGTCCATAATTAATTATACCTTAGACATACCACAAAATGCATTTAATTAGCTGCATATGAGGTTATTGTGGTGCATGCATAAACAAGCAAACATGTTGTACAACATATGAGATGTCTAGACGAGTGATGGTGAGGTACAGAAGATCTCCATCCAGACTCCTGTACAGATCGCGATCATCGAGAATGGACCGGCGATGGTGCTGAGCTTCACACTAGTATCTATAGGCGTCACCGACAGATTGCAAGATGACATGGATGCTTGACTTATAATGTCTCAGGAAAATTGTTGTTGAGGTAAGAATAAGCCATTCAAATAGCGATCAAATGAGATACCTGGAAAATGATGAAGAGCTCCAAGGTCGGACATGGATAATTCCCGGGATATTTTAGAGATGATATCTCGGAGAATTGTAGTGCTCTAAGTTGTGAGGACAATATCATCAACGTATAGGAGCAAATATGTCGTGTGGCCACCACGACTCAGGATTAATAATGAATTGTCATAAACACTGCTTTTGAAGGCGTAAGATTGGACAAAAGTAGAAAATCTCCTAAACAATACCTGAGGTGCTTTCTTGAGGCCATATAAATACTTCCGAATGTGGCAGACATGTTGAGGCCCCTCAGGACTAATAAAGCCAGGCGGCTAATGCATATATACTATTTCACGCAAATATCCATGGAGAAAAGTGTTCTTTACATCAAGCTAATGTATTGGCTAAGAACGAGAGACCGTCAAGATGAGCACTGTTCGAATGGTGGTGGGCTTAACCACAAGACTGAATGTTACATCGCAATCAATTCTGACCTGTTGGATTTTCCTATTAACCAGTAGCCTAGCCTTGTACCATTGCAGAGAGCCATCAGAGTAAAACTTGTGATGATATAACCATATGTAATGAATGATAAAACAACTCATAGAATGGGGTAAACACGTACTATGATCCACCAAAAATCACATGCCAAACATTAACCTACATTGATTGTGTACCATATGGAACTAGAGAACAACACTCCAATTTCAAATTCATTGTAACACAATCGCATATCTAACATGAAATACAACAATATGATATGGTGTTTTTTAACGCAAAAGAAAATGAGCTAGAAAAAAGTGAATTTCTTTGTAAGTGACATTTTATCGAACATATTATGGGCATTGTTAAATTTTATGCATTAAACCATAAAAGGAGTATGGAAACCTTTGTACAAGTTCATTTTGGCTACATAATTTTTATGAAGATGGATATTGGACCTTGTTTAACGATTGAATGGCCTCCAAATCGGTTTTTCTCACAAGAACCTTTGAGCTGGAGAATGTGGGCATAGTGAATGGTGAGAGATGTTGATTTTTATAAATAATATGGGAGGGGAAGAGTTTGTTTGAGTTATTGAGGTGATTAAACATGGGTTTACGGACTAATTATGGAGGATATGATCTTGGAGGGAGTGGAAGAAGATGAAGTGTTTTTGGCAGTTTAAAAAAAATTTATACCCGCAGACCCAGTACCGGTTGAAAGTGGATGATATCAGTGCCTATGATGTTGAACGATGTCCGGAGGATGATTAAATTTGTTCTAAGTATAGAGCATTGGTATCAGAATCAGTGTCTCTATTTTTCAACCTGTGCCTATGGTTTATGAACGTAACTGCTTGAGGATAATTTAAATGCCTCCATCTTTTTCTAAGTTTAGAGAGCAAAGACCAAAAAAATCTTGGTATGGAGCACCAGTACAAGAATCGGCGCATATGATGGATGAACGCAGTTGCGTGAGACTGCTTAAATGCCTTAATCCTTTCTTTTTTTAGACTAGAGAGCAAAGACCAAAAAAATCTAAGTACATGGAGCACCGGTAATAGTACTTGTGCCTATGATGGACAAATGCAGCTGCCTGGGGTTGCTTAAATGCACCAATTATTTATTTTTTCCTACCCAAAAGCAAACACACACACACAAAATTCTAAATATGGAGCATCGGTACCCAAACCGGTATATTTCCACCCTAAATTTTCACCAAAATTCAAACTTTCATATTTTCTTACCTTCGAATAACCCCCGCCAGATTTTCCTTGCACCAGTTTGCACAAATTTAGGGACTGGTGCCTATGAATAAATTAGGATTTTACAAATATACATTTATTTTTCTCGCCTTCAAGACCCTCAAATAAAGATCGAGTGACGACACCACATTACAATTAAGCAAGATGTGATCTTGAACTACATTTGGGCCTCATTGGGTCGACATAAGGGCCTCAAATGTAAACATTCATTGCTTGCACATATTTCTCATAAATTACACTTGGGCCCCAAAAGTTTGAGTACACACCCTACGCTCATTTTATTCATACTCAATGTGTTTCCATAAGGTGACATAGTACTCCATAGTGTGTACGGTCAACCCGGGAGTTTAATAGCAAATTGTAGTTTAATAGCAAATGTGAAAATGTGAAAAAGCGCTAGTGTAAGTTTAATAGCAAATTGTAGTTTTTACTTAGAAGTAACAATGTGAAATAGAGATCACTTGAAGATGAGTTTTTCTGACCGACCCATCACTATTATTTTGGTAACGTCCATTATGGATGTTACTAGTACCCTCATGTTCAAGTGGAATTAAATTTTGAGGTAAGAGTAAATATTTTACTTTTTACACCATATTTTAGCAATATGCACACAAGGAGAGATATATTTGGAGGAAGTGATGTGCATAGTAGTGAATTTTATGATCTAGAACAGATGATGGAGAAAGCAGGTTTATTTGAGTATGAATCAATTGGAGATTATTTCACTTGGTCAAACAAGCATGTTGAATGTACAATATACTCAAGAACTGATAGGGACTTGAGGAATGTAGAGTGGTATCGGGCTTACCCAAATGTGAAAGTAGAAATGCAAAACCATATGTCTTTGAACATGGACTAGTGAAGGTCTGCTTAGAGGAATAGGTAGTGAGAAGAAGGGGAAAAATCTTCAAATGTATGAATTATTTAATGGAAAGTGGGGAGGTAAAGAAGATAGTAAGAACCATCTAGAAGAGGGGAATATAAGGATCATCAATGTATGTCTTCTGGAAGAAATCACTAAGGATGCAACCTGAATTACAGAAGCATATGAAGCAAGTTGATGAGATGCCAAATGCATGTATTTTTCGAAGCATTCAACATCTCTTTTATTATCTTTTTGTTGGAAGATTGCTAGATTCAGGTAGGATTACATTATAAGGGGTTTAGATAACCGGTTTCGTTTTTCATATCTAAATCCTTCATTTTGTAACCTCTTTTGAGTCCAATGGATTTTTGGTCCTTACGAGCATCTAGATTTCTTTTTGTGAGCTTAATTTGTAGACTACTCGTAAGCACTTTGGAGTATTTTAGTGAAATCCATTCGCAATGATGGTAGAAGATTGAAGGTCACGAGTCTAAACGTGGTAGAAGATGAAATGGTCAAAGAAGGAAGACAAAGAAGCGGATGAATTGTGATCCGGGAGTTTGAACCAATTTCTGGAAATGATCCGAGAATAACCAGAGTTTGAGGGTGGTACCATTGGATTCATCTTCTCGAGCACTATAAATCGACTACAAGAACTCTCAAAAAGGATAAGTGGTTCACCCGGGCGAAGCAAAGAAGAAGAGGCAGCAGCTCTCCTGTGGCCCGCAGCAATAAAACTGGGCTAAGGCTATTTTAAAGCTTTTTAGCCTCTTCTTCCTCACACTTTTTCTCCTATCCGAATTTCTCTCCAAAAACCCTAATTTGTCTTCATCTATTCTTAGTTTTTGTACTTCTTCCCTGGATTCTTGTAGATTTGTTATGAGTTTAGCTAATCTAGGCTAAATAAACTTTTGGGAGCAATTGGTAAGCATTTTTAGTATGAATTTGTGAGATTTGATTTATCCTATTTTGTGCTTTGATTAT